>NDXB01012199.1:5264-16505 GCA_002631895.1 Agapornis roseicollis | reverse complement strand
ACCCCCAAAAAAAAAAAAAAAACACCACCAACATAAACCCCCAGAAAACTAACAAAATAAGTTAAAAATCCCAGTTAAAAAAGAAAAAGCACTGTCTATTAAACAGGCTGGAAGACTGCGACACACAACTAGTAAGTCGACTACTTATTTTCATCATGATTTGACATAGGAATCACTGTTACAAAAATCAGTCCCACATTCTTTCCCTCTTCATAAGAATATGCACTCAGAACTTTTTTTCCTTGAACTAAACCAGTTAACCTGCCAACTAACAATCAGTAAGAGACCCAATTGGCCACTTTTCCTACAAATACCTTAAAGCCCTCAACTGCTGCCTCAGTGAGAAAGCCATCAACTTTGACAGCGTAAAACCCCAGCAGAGACAATCTGGCAAATATCCTTTGAAACACTGGGAATCTTGGCAGCTTGAACTGCACCACAGCTAAGATTCCCACTGACCAGCTCCATGTAGCCATTAGCCCGCAACCCTGTGTCTGTATGCGACAATACATCAGCTTTAGCTATCAGACCAGTCATATGCAACATAAATGAGTATACCTAAGCCTGGGAAAGTGGGATTGCTATTGCTGATGATTTTTGTGCCACTATTTCATGCCTTCCATTTTATGAAAAAGGAGGAAAACTTGCATGCTTGTTCTAATAAAACTGAATGCAGAACCATACAGAACATTAAAGGTAAGATATTACTTTACTGATGCCCATTACATGTTGCTACACAATATGCCAGGACAAAATACCATCGGTGATTCATCACCGTATTTTCCCTGATGTGCACATATGCAAGACTGCTGGATATGTAAGGGTGCTGCCACAGTTGAGCTGCTGCTAGGAAACCGAGCCAGGTTAAGTCTTCTATAGGAAGGATGGAGAGTGAGGGGAATGGGCAGTTGGTGAGAGAAGGACCTGTATTAACTATGGGCTTCTGGATTCTGTTGATGGAAAATGTACATGCAAGCTACAAAAAGATGAAGGGACTGAGTGCAAAGGCAGGTGCTGCTTTTCTCTTTAACTACAGGGCATCTCCACATGGTTATCTCTGTTCACCTGACTTCTAATCTTCCAGTAGACAGAAGTGGCTAGAAACTTCCAAGTTTCATTCCACAGTTCTTAGCAAGACTACATTTAAAGAAAACTAATTTAAAAGCAATTTTTAAAGCAATATTAGACTATAAATCTAAAGTCATATTTAGACCCCTGGTTTTCCACACATCTTTATGTATGAAAGCAGCCAACATGCTATCTACATGTTCTTGCCCTTAACACCATGAAAGCACTGGCATCGCACATGCTGTATTTGATCTTTCCTCACTGAAGGGAGCACTTTTCAACAATTACTAGAGAACCGGAATCTTGACACCAGTTAGGATGCCGCAGACTTAAAAATTATTCCATTGAATTTTCCTAAGCAATTCACCTTAGATACACAATAACATACCCTTCACCACTCTTCTTACTCATTTTTCATCAGGGCATCAAATTGAAAAGCCATACTTATTTTTGTACTGATGATCAAAGCATATTAGCAAACAGCTAACATTATTGGTTTAGCTTACTGTAAGTTAGCAGACCTCAGGTGGATGTACAAGCCCAGCTGTGCTTCTGGTTCTTTGGGAAACGAACAAATAAAAACTGAAGTAAAACAAGCATACAAATAACAATGTTAAATCCTGTAACTTATTTTGTGGTGTTTGCTGGGATTATGACAACAATTGCTTCTGTGCTTGTAACATGAAATGAGAAGTCTGACATTTGACTCAAAGTGTTCCAATATCTTCAAATAAGACATGACGTTTTCACAGAAGAACCATTGCTACACATAGAGTACTGAAAGGAAGCTGACTGAACAAAAAGCTTACACCATAACTTCCCCCACAAATTCTTAGCAGGTCAGCATTCATAAAACATGCTTATTGCTGTTTTCAACTAAACAGGAAGACAAGCTCCACTTTGCAAATACATTTTTTCTGTAGAAATCTGCAACACATTTCTGTCTGCAAAGAAATTATTTCACACCACCACTGCTGTCTACTGGTTTTAATCATTTTGTGTTCCTTTCTTCTCCTGCAGCCACCATTCTGTGTTATGGAAAATAGAAATTTTAAAAGATGACGTACATTGCGAAATCCAGACATGCTTGCATGCACATCAACTCCACATCCACCACTTCATTAAATCAAGTTGATCTCATCTTCACCAAAGTTTCTGAGTGAAATTAAGTCTGCCTCAGCTATAGAGTTATGACTAAAGAACACCCTCTAATAATATATGAAGCAAATGGGCTCTTAGGAAATGCTTCTAATGAGTAATGTAAATCTCAGTATTGTGACCACTGCAATATTAGCCATTGCTTTTTCTTCTCTCCAAACATGACATCAAAAGGATTTCAAAAGCAGAGAGTGGAAATCCATTGAATCACTTTGCCTATCCTATCAGCACAGCCATGCAAAACCAAACTTCAAAATGACTCCATGTTATGTACTTCAACTCTGATTTAATCCAAACATACACTGAGCAGGTGTGTTGGCAAGGATGCTGGGTAATAAGAAATCTGGATTGCCACTAAAACGCAATTTGTTGATCAAGCTAAAACCTATAGCATGATTCCAAGCAGTTTTCTTAAAATCTTTAGCACAAGGTATTGAAGAGCATGTCATAGAAAGACACCAAAAGTTACTATGGGTATCAATGGCTACACAACAGATCTTAGGTATTGTTCTTGGGACAGAAGGGACAATGGATAGACTTAGTAACTTCTACCTCATAAGCAGTAGAGCTTTCCAAACCACTCAGAATGGTTCTTTCCCTACTGTCCTGTTACTAATTGGATGCTAAATGCATGTATGGAGTATAATGTATGATAAAAAAATGGAAATTAATAGGAAATCGCTCCTGCTTTGATTCCTCACTTTTGCATTGAGAAGACCTGGGAAACAAACAAAGCTTATTCAGAAAGGCTCAAAACCAAAAAAAAACAAACAACCCACAACTTATAAAACAGAAGGGAAAAAAACCCCCTCAACTTGCAAGACAATCTGGCAGTGAAAGCAGGTCAGCCTGCCAACTGCTCACAAACACTAAAATCCTGGGCAATGACAAGTAAAGCATACGGATAAAAGTCCTATGAGGCTATGCGGTAATCACAAATCTGGGCAAACCCCTGTACCTCAGCATCTGTTACTGAGCCATTCCTCTTTTAACAGTTCTATGTAATTGTCTGCGGCGTAAGACTGGTAAGACTGTCGTAAAGCATTAACCAATTCAACAAATCCATGTAGATAATCAAATAGGCAAACGGCTTAACTATATAAAACCCAACTCAACCTGTTAAAAACCCCATTTAACCTCACTGTCAGAATATCAGGAAGCAAGAAAGATGAGAAATGGAAAACCAAACTTCTATGTAGCTTACTAACAAATTCCTATTACACTGCACTGCAGTAAGGGACTCAAACTGGTGTTACAATGATCAATACATGCCAGAGGTTTTTTTCCAACATTAACCTATTGGGGAATAGGGGATTTTTTCCCAAAATATAGTCAAGCTCATGCTTTATTCTATTGTGGAAGTACTTCAGATGTCAGATCCTAGTGCTGCTTTGTCTAAATGCTTATTCTCTAGCTTTGCAAGGTCAGAAAGGACCATAGCTTTTATAACACTAGCTCATTTATTCAAACTTTTCTGCTTTCTGGAATGGTTTAAAGGCAACAAGGCTTAAGCAGCTGCCACAGCATCACCTCTGCCCTGCACCTTGCTAAGTGCTGGCCAATTTCAGCTGTATTTGACAGAGGCAGAGTACTTGAAACTTTTACACTTAGAGCTTTCATTAAAATAGAAGGAAGTGTGAAAGACAAATTTCGGCCCTGGCAGCAGAGAAGGCTGTAGGCAAGATCAAATATAAAAGGAGATGGCAAAGAATCCATGTAGGAAAGGAAATGCTAGAACTAGGAGAAAACCTTTTATCAGATACTACACACATTCAATTTTATCAGACATGGAAACTAAAGGATACAATACTACAGAAAGATGAGCTCTGAAACTGCTATTACTGATGTAAAGTAGTTGATTTCTTAGTAACTAAGAGGATGTTTCTGTATCAGTGCTGACACCTGGGGAGGGACATTTCTACACACAACACTTCTCCACAGGATGCTCTACAGCACATCTAATCGTAATCCTGCTCTCAGTGGTGCCAATCTGTGTGGTTAAAAAGCTCCATGGATGCTGTAAAACTTCATCTTGTTCACAATTCACAAGTTACACAAATTATGTTACGCATCTTGTTCAGGGATCAGAAGATAGCTGATGGGTAGGTAGCACTGTTAGCCATATGTACCCCTAAGAAAAGGAAGAGGTAACCATACTCCATGTTGTATAATGATTTAATGCGGTATTTCCAACAGTCAATTTCTCATTCACAGCAAATTGTTTACTACGGGGCACTGCACAAAGCCCAGCACTCTGAAGTTGAAATTTACATGTGAAGTAATTTAACTGTTTTCCTTTAGCAGCTCAAGAACATTCCAGGTTTCACCTAAGTAAATAAAAAAATAAAAATCAAACAACTACTGATAGGAAAGTCTGATACTTTTTGAACTCGGGGTTAAACTCCATTTTATTTCCAGGAGACTGGAAGTGGAAGTAGAGCTCTTAATCTAGACTTTATGATAGAAATTACTCAATGCCATGGCAGTCTGAGAGAAGGAAGACAATTCTCCAACTAGACACCATGAAAATATTTGTTTATTCAGGTGATCAGTAAAGGAACTAAGAGGAAACAGTTTCTCTGCATCTGTAGAATTCTGTTTTTAAATTAGTAAAACTGTAAAACTGATTTTAAATTATTTAATCCCAAAATATTCAATTTAGTGAGCAGTTCTGGTACAGTAATGCTTTCCTGCACTACTCAGATCTTAAAGAATAGTTTTAATACAGCTGATGCTGTATTAGTACAAATATTTATAAGTATTGTATTTAAGAATACATGCTGTAAATTGTGAGTGATTTTAAAGTTGGTGTGTGAACAAAACAATCATTTCTGTCAGCAGATAAAAAAAAACAAAACAAAACTATAAATAACTATCAATTCACCAAAGACTAAACTTTCTTTTTCTTTTCTGTTAACAAGAATTTCTTATCTAAAAGTAACTTGAGCAGGAAACATGAGGACATAAAATTCCCTATGGGTGCACCCAGACCTTTCAGTCTGAAGCTACATTTACCCAAGGGAAGAAGGAGGCTGGTTATACACAGCTCATAACCACACTAGTTATTGTTTTCATTTTAGAGCTGAAGTAACGTAAAACATTTATGGCATGCACTATTCTGCAATATAAATACCATTCTGGTACCAATGTTGTTAAAGGAAGAAGCAAAGATAATAGTATGACAAAAATACAAAAATAGGGTAAGATGCAAAAAGCCATTAATATGACTTCTTCCACAAAATAGCTTTTTTAAATTATTATTTAATTTTTTTACTATCTATATTTATCGTAAACATGGTCTCTGACAGACTCGATGACCAGATTTGTCATAAACATGTCTCTGGTCATGAAGAACTGCTGTAGTAGTTTCACTGGCAGTACCACTAATGTAGGCTTGTTGTTATTAAACACATTTATCTCAAAAAGTGTGACTGTGCTTTTCTGTTTGTAACAATCTGGAAATCTGAATTTTTAATGCAGTTCCACTTTTGATGTAACTTATTTGTAAAAATTCCAAACTTTCACAAATCAGATTCTCTCTCCTTTGTTCTGGACAGCAAGGAATAGAAGGCAGAACAAAAAAGTTTTATCACCAAAAGCTGTATTACCTCCAAATATTTCAGCTAGAACTTCTTCACTACTTTTTCTCCAGATACCTCCTTTTCTGCAATCATACAATTAGACTGACTATGAGCTACTGGAAGGTATTTTTCAAAATTCAAGAAAAATAAATATACTGTAGTTCAGTTTTAGAAATGCTGAGTAACTTAGGCAAAACAAGCCTCACCCTTCCTTTTGAAAATGTCAGACTTGTTTAAATACTCTGTAATATATTTATGAATCATTGTAGGTTTGTATATGACTTCTGACTCTTCGGAAAACCTACCCAGAAGTCTCCAAGCTAAATTATCTACACTCAAGACTGAACCAGACGGGTACATGTTAGTGTCCTTCTGAATTCCTTGCTCCACGATGCCACCTACTGCAAATCTGCAGAACAAATTCGAGGCAGGCATTTCCAAATGCAGGACAATTACTCCACTCTGAGAATCCTCCCGGATCCCTAAATAACGTATTTCAGTTTACAGGTACAAAAGAAAATCTTAAAGAGTATTAAAGGATTTTTAAAGCTATTTTATCAATGTTACTGTGTGTCACGGGAATCATGTGGAACAGAAAATAGCCTCTCCATTTCAAATAATGTCACTTGACAAAAGCCTATTTAGCTTTGATCCAGATAGTCTAATTGTTCTTATCAATAATGTATATCTTTTGTACAATAAATTTCTCTGATATTTTTATTTTTACAGAGCTCTTGCTTAAGGGGAAACACAGGAGGTAAGTAGCTTTCACCAAAAAGAAATACAAAAGGTCTTCTGGCATCACCACCATTTCTCTTTGAAAGGATTTATCCTACTATTAGTGCACTGTACAGAAAATAATCAGACCTAGAACACAGGCTATAATGGTACTGATGCAGGGATGGTCTCTTATGCTTTTTTTTTTATTACCAAAAGTCATGTAACCACACACAGTAAATTGTAGTTCGGCATCAAAAGATTGCAGTGACTTTTATGACTTTAAGTGACTCTTACTATCACTAGCTGCTATGAGGAGCGTAAATGCTTACCTACTAATTCCTTCACGGATATCATTCACAGCTGACATCAGTTTCTGCAGACCTAAAAGAGCTTCTTCAAATGAAGACTTTGCAGTCACAGTTATTGTGCCAGGGCCCAACTTTTGGAAAATTTCAATACTAGTATTAAAAAGAAACAAAGAAGAGACATTGAAAAGCTGTTAATAAAAATTACCAAAATACAAAGAAACCCAGTATCTACTGTATGCATTGTATTTTGACTACTAAAAAACCCAAACCCAAGGTGAAATGCAAATCTATTATAAAACCACATTATCTAAAATATTCTTATAACAAATGGTAGGAAGACAACACCCTACAACTGTACTTCTCTGTTTAAAATTTTCCTTGGCAACTATACTCTGTAACAGTACTTTACCTTTGACTTACCACTAAAATTTACTTCAGAATGAAAGTCTTCAGACACAACCTGCATACAACTAACTTTGCCTCTCTTAGAAGAGAAGTGTTAAGTTAAAGCAGCAAAATTTCCATCAGTTTTCAAGCAGCTTCATTTTCCAGATTTACTGGAATGGTCTTGACACCTTCCCTGTAATGGTTGCACTGGGAGGATGAGCTCCAGTGCACTCATGAAGGTGCAAGGTAAGTAGTACTTTCTTGACATGAGCAAGAAGAGTGTTGAGTGACCGCTGATTCTAAATTTTTTTTCACAGTATGGTCCTTAACAGGTAGTAAGAGCCAACAGTTCAGTTGCCTTTTCATTATAAAGTGGTACACTTGAAAGCGCTGTTCCTCAATTCCTATATGAAACCTTCAAGTTCACAGTTAGTATTCTCTGCCATATAGCTGACCCAAACACTACATCAAGCCGACATCAATTCAGATTTATCTGCACTGGTGTAAGCCAAGATACTGGTGCAACTGTACAGTACATTCAAATGCCAATGTAGAAAGGGCATTGGTAGATTTATTATCACTGTTTATTAGGTGAGTCTGTAACAGACCACTGAAAAGGGAGCTCCTCTGTGAAGTCAGCCCCTCCTTCAAAAATATTTCAGATTAAGACTACAAAAAGAAAACACAGTATCTATTCAGGTTTTGTGTGAGTATCCCAAAGTATGGCATCCCAGTGGTTTTCAAGCAAATTTTTCAAAAATAACCAAAATAAATATAATAGTAAATCATCTAGAGTTTAATTTCCTGCAATTTCAAGTTTATATGAAAAAGGAAAGTCACCACTAGATTCTGCATGTGGATTTTATAGAGTGAAAGATTTTGCTTAACAAGAAAATATACTGTATTTCAAATTGATGAGGTGGGGTTTTTTAAAGTAAACTATTTTGCATAAGCTACTATACATAGACAAAACTTGGAAAGAAAATAACCACAAGGGAAACTTAGAGCTTGAATTCCTCTTTATCAATAAAGATGAGATTTCCATAGATGTATCCCATTTGTGGCTCTTAGAGAGTTTTCAATGCAATTCTCTCAGGCAACTTACTTCAGCTACTGCCCAGAAAAAGAGCAGTAGACTAGACAAATCACTGGCTGTATCCACATAACAATCTGCATGCTCCTACGCCCTTTGTGTGACAAGATGTGTGATTTATTTAATTTTTTTTTACAAGTTTGATTAATTACATTACTAACAGCATCTCCTCTAAAACACAATGGGAAAAAAAAGGCAATTTCTAAAGTGTGGTTTTTTGAAAATTATCTAAGGTTACATAGAAGTTTTAACTTTCCAGCATAACATACCTATACAAGTTTATTGTATTCCATACACCTTCAAGGACTGACCAGATTTCCTGGTACCTGCTTTCTTGAGATGCATGAAAGCTTGGATGTAACTGTTTTTCTTCAGAGCCTTGTAGATTTGGTGTCATTGCTTCCATTTTTTCACATACAGCATTTTCTGAAAGAACCATGATGTCTTCTGATAAATCCTGCTCATTGTCTGACCCCACCTTATAAAACAGTTTAGCACATAAATAATGAATGCATTTGGCTCCCAGTTTAAGAGAACTTGAACACTTCTACATCTTTTTTAAAGCACTGCTCAAAAAAGCAAGACTGAACTCTTCTTGGCATAACCATCTTTTAGTTATGCCAAGAAGATATGGTCTTTGCATCAAAAGCATCTTCCGGTCTTTCACTAAATCCTTCTTCTATATGTAATATATTGGTAATTATACAGATAGGTAACTGAAGCAAAAGGAAACCCTATGCCAAAGGTTCCCAGGCATGACAAGCAGGCATAAACAAGAACTGCTTCTTATTCTACTCCATATCACACAACGTTTTCCTCTGCAACAGCACAAAGTATTTACTATATGTTATCATTCGGTAAACTGGTTCAGAAAATTTGTCCAGCTTAAACAGATCTGGTAAAACCTAGTCTGTATATGAGCAGTTCTCTGTGAAGTCAAACAGTTGCCAGGCCAAGGACAGGATGAAACCAGTTTTCAGACAGAAAGCCTGCTTCCTACAGCAGCACAGTTCACAGATTAAGTGACTGACTGCAATGTGCACTGAACTTCCAGCACAGTAGGCAAGCAAGACTCCCCAGATCATCCTTCATCTCTTTGATCACCCTCTTCCTTTCCCTTGCTGCTTTCTCCAAAACTGAAAAGAACTTCTTATGATACTCTGACCCGTATTCTTTCCCATATACAGGAATATTTCAAGCCATCCATGCTCATTATCCCATTTCCATGCCATTACATATGGCACTAACAGTAACCACAAACCAAGACACCAAAATTTCTTCCACATCAACTTAGAGATCAGCTGGAAGACATACTTCTCAGAACACAAAAGGTGTCAGGACACTCCATCACTGACTATCACAAAGTACATGATAGAAGAAGTCTTTTCTTCATGTGTAGCACCAGAGCTACCAAGACAACAAAAGCTGAAATAGCACACTAGGAACATATACTAGGAGTAAGAGTATTGAACCAATGTCAGAACTAGAAACAACAATTTCAATCTTAAACATCCTTTTCCATCAGCTACAAACACAATAGAAAACTAAGACATTTTTCCTGAAAACAGCTAAATAATGTTTTTCAGTCACTCTCCCAATACTAACGCATTTCTATTATGGGGAAAATACCAATCCAGAAAGTCTACCAAACATATACATATAGGCAGATATTTGCTACATTAGAAGTTAAATTTGGGGCCTAGAGCAAAAGCACTCTAGAAACAGTATTTCCTGCAATAATTTGTTGAAATAATGGAAATAATTTAGAAATCTAAGCCAGCTTTATAATACAAACATAGAGCAATTTGAAGATGTTAGCTGAACAAATACTACAGCTCCCCTTACCTTTGTAAGTGTTTGGTATAGCTTATTCACTTCAGCATAAGCTTGAGGAAGTACACCATTATAATCTGACCTTGAACTGAAAGCATGGAATAATTTTTTTGATTCCTGGAGCAAGAGACACACTGTTGAAGGGTCAACTGGTTTACCTGGTATTTAAACATTATTATGGGGAGTAAAAAAAAAAAGAAGAAAGAAAAAGGCGTATTTAATAATCAAATACCTGAACTGAAGCACATAAAAAGCCTTGAAATTAGCTTAAATATTACATAAAACATTCTCAAGACAAACATGTAAAACATATCACTTCTTAATCAAGTCTTCACCACTTATCACTGGATCTGGCAACCGGATCAACTGCCACACCTGAAATAATTCTGTAGAACATATCCCAGAAGTAATATCCCTTAAAAGTTATGTCTGTACAAATCAAATTCTTAAAGATTTCTTTAAATAAATGAAAGGGTTTGTCTCAGGGTTTTTATGTTGGCTATTTTTGAAAACTACCCTCCCTACCCTCATACACCGTATTTAAGCAGTCATTATTTCTCCATAATTTACTTGGCAAATGCAGATAATTTTGCCACACATAACATTGTGGCAAAGGAGAGGGAAAGATTAATTGCTGTTTAAAAATAGTTTAGAGACTTTGGTTACCATTAATATTTACTAAATGTTTATCCCCTTATTTTTGAAGGTACATAACAGACATTTGAAATAAATTCTCACATGCCTGATAATGTCCATACAAACCAAAGCCAACAAGAAACCCATAAGCATTTCAGAGACTTTTTTATTACTATTATTATTATTTTTGCAGGTCATATTTGGACCACCTTGGACCAGAGCCTGGACACACCTGAACTTGGCATAAGCTTGCTCTCTTTTTATTTTTTAATACAATTTATAGCTCACCAATTTCAATTCAATTCTGGCTTTAAAGCTACAAAAAGTGTTGGGATTTTGTCACCCATCCAGGGAATAAATTGTGGATCAATACAAAAGTAGATGAGACTGCCCAAGGCATGTCTCCATTTGGACATTCTTAAATTGATAAAAAAAAAAAAAAAAAAAAAAAAAAAAA
>NDXB01012198.1:416374-436879 GCA_002631895.1 Agapornis roseicollis | reverse complement strand
AAGAAGTAAAAAAAAAAAAAAAAAAAAAAAAGCTTTTTTTTTTTTTTTTTTTTTGGTTTTGTCTTACTTATTTCCATTTCAGAGTCAGAGGAACAATTTTGACATACCGGTCTTCGAAGTTTTCTGTCCTGGAATGTAGTTGCGGTGTTTATTTTGTGAACGAATCATTTTATTATCTAAGGTTCAATAGCCTATTATCTACTAGATCAAATATCGTTGGAATTTATTGTAGACTTCTTCCTAAGTTGCTAGACATGAATTTTTTCTTCTCACAGACATGCTATCGTATGGCACCTGCTGCAATACTGCCTTGTTTCCATCTGTTTTCCCACAAACACTGGTTTTTGCAAAATGGACTGCAGATTCCAAAATACATAGTGTGCAGCAAATTTTCAAATGTCTGTAAATGTACTCTATTCATTTTGTCAGAACCAGAAGCCAATTAAAATTGCTTGAAATAAAAATCATACAAGAACAGATGGGCAGCATTCATACTGTTTTCTTACTTATGAAGAAGTGTGGCAAAGCACTTAGCAAGCAATGAAAACTACTGTGTTAAAAGGGATTTGAATAATTGTTATGAAATAGGTTTTCATATTTGCATGAGCTGAAATTCACACACTTGACAATTTACATTCAAAATACAAGCCATTTCCAGGATGTATATGGCTCACTGTGAATAAACACAAACACACAGTAATCTGCAACTGGTATGATTTACAGTGGTGGCTTCTCATGGAAAATATCATCTGTTCACTGGGATTTCTGTTATTTTATTGCTCAGACTACTCTCATGTCTTATAACTTCTGCAAAAAGAAATAGGATTTTCTCCTGTGGACAAATACGCGAGAATGCTCATTCATTTAATTTTATTGGCAGCGTATGCATATGTTTTGTCAATAGGGAAACTACAAGACCTTTTTTATTTTAAGGTGATGTTAAACTAGGTATCATGTGACATTGGCTGAACGACTTTTGCTTTTTCCATCAGACCAATTATTTACACCTAAACCATTTCTTACCTGAAAAAGACATCTTTTTCATAGAATTTTTTGTGTCCTGCTCTTTGCTAGAATAATTCTAGAATTTTTCATGTTTCATATAAGTAACAGGAAAAATAATGGAAATTGTATTTATTATTTAAAAGGGTGGTGAATTTCAATATCCAGGCTGCATTTAATTGAGAATTATTGAATTTACAAGATTCGTGTAGTTCTTTTAATGTACGATTGGGTAGAAATGTCTTGGTAATACAGGCACTTGTGGTTCCTATTTCATAACCATAGAATACTGAAGGCTAGGACATATTGAGATAATCCCTCTGCTTGAATATACTGAAATAATTACAAGACATACATTTCTTATGTACTTTCTTTTTTGGTTGTTATATAATTTATGGAACCATGTACTTAGTAGTAGCTCTAAGCAATTTTTATGCTTGGATAATTGCAACCCTGGGTTTTATTACAAATATTTTTAATACCTATGAAATCTTAAAGCCCTGTCCTCCTTTCATCTCCATTCATTTCTATTTCATCCATGGCTTTGTAGTGTAATTTTGCAATGATAAATCTGCAGATTAACCCCCATTCCTGTGAAGGCCATTGTTGACCTTAGTGGTTCTACTTGCACAGGGACCTACATATTGGGACATCATTATGAAACTAGTTCCATAAACTGCCTGAATTGATGTCACTAAGTAATTATTAACCAGACATTAATGAACTAATGACATTAATAGATGGATTAACTAGTTCCATTTACAGCCTGAATGATTCCATCAGTCACATTTTACTATGAATTTCTGGTGCAATAATGATAACCTATGGGCCCTATAAATTATAGCTATTTTATAGGTATCCACTATGAAATTCTGGAGTTACTCAAAGCAGCAGTCATTATTAGAGACATAAAAATGACCCAAGATCATCACTGGTAAAGAATTTTGCTTCTTGCCCAGGAACCTTGCACTTACACCTAACAAAATTCAGTAGTGAACAGAAAGGTACAAACCCGGTACTGTTGTCAGAAATATTAATAAGAAGATTGCACGCAGAATTACTGAGTTTCATAGCCTGGGCAAACTCTATCTTATAAAGGCATGGGGTAAAATTGATTTGCAGACCTGGATTAGAATTTGTTTTCTGTTGTAATAAAATCCAGAATAAAACCAGAAAACATTCTCACTATTTCGTTAAAGATATAGTAAAATTAAACAGTACTCAGGACTAGAGATGCTTGTGATTTCTGTTCTTTCATTGTTACATTGGTGAACTGGCACCTTTTTATAGTTTCATTTTTTATATGGCGCATTTAGGAGAGGCAAGAGAGATAGGGTAATGAAATGGGAAGTATTTAAACGAGCAAATCCCTGGTAGACAGAAGTAGTAGTGCAGTCTGAATGACAGAAAGTGTAACCAAAAATCAAAGCATTCCTTAATTACTTATTTATGATACAAATGTTAATTGCCTCATGCCTTACATGGACTGTACAATAGGACAGGTTAATTGAGCTGAGAAATGGCTAGCTCTGAAGGTGCAAGCTCGGAATAATTAGAACTCCTGCATCATGTTAACAGAATTCTCCTGTCATTTAGGCTCTGAGGATACTGCTTTGCATTTTCTTTTATTCTTCATTCTTTTAAAT
Organism: Agapornis roseicollis; assembly: GCA_002631895.1. Lineage (NCBI taxonomy): Eukaryota > Metazoa > Chordata > Aves > Psittaciformes > Psittacidae > Agapornis > Agapornis roseicollis. Next base: position 434,231 of record NDXB01012198.1, on the reverse strand, counting down.
AGTATGCGATTTCCACCATAAATGAAGAAATGCAAGAACAGAGCTTTGGCTGATTACTAGTATCATGTGATGCAGATTTTCATGTGAATTTAAATGCATTGTTGAGAATCAAACGACTATGTCAGTCTGAACGACTTACAGTGATCCTTTCAAAACCTTATTTGCATCTGCCAGTATTAAGACAGACAGCAGGAGTCCATAATACTGCCATAAAATAAAGTGGCATTTAATTGCTTATATGTTGATTGCAAGCTTTTCAGGAAAAAATGCATCCGATATCTACTGGGTTGCTGAGCTGTGCTATGATCACATGCCTAATTTTAAGGTCAGCTGAAGAGAAAGATGAAGGCTTACAGGGGTGGCTAGGCAGGCAAAAAATAATTTAAAAAGTGGAATCTAATTCTCACTGATCCTTATTCACACCAAGGTGGCTTTACAGTACCCCAGCAGCATAAAAAAGGATGAAGTAGGTGTAAATTACAGTTATAATTACAGTATAGCAATACAGTAGTGTTAAAGAAGTATAAAAGACCTTTATTGCAAGCAAGGATTTTATGACTGCTCTTCTCATAGTTGTACCTGAGCAGCCCTGAAACTGCCTGTAACAAAAAATTGCTCAGAGAGGCTAACATCAGCCACGTCTTAGGCAGAACTTAGCTAGCACTATTTGCAATATCTTACTTCCTGCTTGCTGTCACATATTTGTTTAGAACTGTTGTAGTTTGAACCCAGCCAGGCAGCACGTTCACCCACTCAACCCCTCCCCTTTCTGCCCCCCCCCCTCTTTCCTCCCCGCTCCCGGAGGAGTGGGAGGGAAGATGGGCCGAAGAACTCCCACTGGTCAGATAACAACAGTCCAGTAACCAAGGTACAACACAAATCACTATCGCTATCACCCACAATAATAGCAATGACAAAGAAAACAAGGGAAGAGGGTACGATACCACCTGCCGAAAACGAGCCTGACCGGGAAGTTCCCCCTCCTTCCGGGTAACTCCCAGTTACCTCCTGGGCATGAAGTGCTATGGTATGGAATACCTCCTTGGTCAGTTTGGGTTCTGTCCCTTCTTCCTCCCGGCCCTCCCTTCTCCCTGGCAGAGCACGAGGCTCACAAAGTCCTTGGTCAGGGCAAACATCGCTCAGCAACAACCAAAAACATCGGCCTTATCAGCCTTGTTCCCGGGTTAAGTCAAAACACCAGCTACTAAAGAGAAGAAAAACTGACTGCAGCTGCTGAACCCAGGACAAAAGCCAATACAAGCTGTGTTACATGAGCTCTTATAAGTCCTACATCAAAAGTAGGACTTTCTTCACCGTGTGTAAGGACTAGGCCCATTAGGTGACCAAAAACCCCCCAAACCTACAACATTTAAGCTGCAGGGACAAGTAAGAATGTGAAGAAAAAAAAACTTTGGGATTGAAAAATAACATAGGGGGGCAAGGGGGAACAACCAACCTTAAAAAACAGAAGTGAAATACACATTTCACACAAAGAGCTGTGGATCAGTCAACTGTTTCACAAAGGACTCTACTCCTCATGGAATAGCTTCACCCTGATTAACATTGGGGTGCCTCTAGTTCTCTGGAAGTTTCATTGTCTCAGAGGCTGAATGAGAGATTAGAGAGATAAGCTGGCATAAGAAATTTAATTAGGAGATTTTAAACCCTTCCTGTCCAATTTTTCCACAAGATAGAGCATTCCATTCTGGTTGAATATGAAACAAAAAATACATTCAATCTGGAAAGGTTAGAGAGAGAAGCCAGATTTATATCTACTACATTATGTCTTGTCACATTAAGATTAACCCATTGTGTTCATGTGGTTTTGCTCCTTCCTGCTATTAAAGGACACAGTTACATAGCATTTTCTGTTTTATTTTGTTAATTAACTGACTGCTTTCCAGATTTTTTGTCAAAAGGCAAAGCACGAGGAACACTTGTATTTTCTGTACGCATTTGTACATAATAATATCCCATGCACAAATCTATGTTGATTTGATGTCTTCACTTTATTCAGAATAATAAATTTCTCAGTTTTATTTTCATGTATAACTAAAATGGAGATTCATGTATCTTCATTTGCAACTTTTGATCAAAGCAGGTTGCTGGTAGGTGTATAAAGTTCTTTCTGGGCCATGTTCTTCTCAGTCTAAGTTATCTGGTGATCATTCAAGGCTCATCATTATTTATGCAAATTGTTTCAAGAATACAGTCAAGATAAAGTAACCCCCAGACTTCCCCTCAGCCCCTAACTCAGTAAAAATGGGGATGAGTTCCACATCTTCACCACTTTCTAGTGGCCATCTGTTTTTTTGTGTGGTGTTTTTGGTTTGTTTGTTTGTTTGTTTTCACTCATGTACACTTGCTGGATCACTTTCTTCAGGTGTGTTTATGGTGTGTTAATTCACTGAGGTGGTTTTGGACTTTCCATGGTTTCATCAACCAGATTAGAAATTACCTCTTTGACATAAATTTACTTAGTTCTGCAGAGAAATTCTTTTCCCGTGATAATAAAAACATGGGAGAAATTACGTTGTTTGGTTGCATTTCTCCAACATAACATTGCTATCAAGATAGTGTTTTTATTTTTGGAAACACAAATGATCATTAGAGATAGATTCTAAAAATAGGCTCAGGTAATATTGGCAAACATAAGTATGAAATATCAATAGTGAAGTTCACAGGCTTGTAAGTGGACCCTCTTCTACTCGAGTTTGAAAGTAATTTAGAATTAAAACTTTTTTCCTGCACATACTTGTGGTCATTGGAGGCTTCAATATAAAGGCAATTATTTTATGTACACATGTTCAGTGTAGTATCTAATACCATTCCATTTATTATACTGGTTTACTGACAGACTCCATTTATTATTCAGCCTTGCAGGAGCTATGCATTTTTGTCCCTATAGTTGGGAGGTGTGAGCTACTCATGTTCTGTGTAAGTCCCAGACAGTCTGTTGAACAGGTAGTATAGATGTTGTCTTCAAATCGTAAAATGCAAACACAAATATTCCAGAAAGACAGTTTTCTGTGCACATAGGTCTAATTCCAGGGGAAAATAATTGCTTCTATGTGAAAATGTCAGCCAAAAGACTCATCCACACTTGTGAGGGAGATGCCACCCTGATAAAAAAAAAAAAAAAAAAATCATCCTGACAGGTGTTTTTACAATATTACTGGTTCTATGTTTTTTATCATTCTGCAGACAGGTAGAAAACATCTTTGACTCTTGGTTAAATTTCCTTCCACACACCTGGATGCCTGTGAGGTACANCCCTAAAAAAAAAAAAAAAAAAAAAATCATCCTGACAGGTGTTTTTACAATATTACTGGTTCTATGTTTTTTATCATTCTGCAGACAGGTAGAAAACATCTTTGACTCTTGGTTAAATTTCCTTCCACACACCTGGATGCCTGTGAGGTACAACTTAGCTCAGCCACTTACAAACTGTATTTCCTAGCATAGACAGTAACCTTACACATTTTGCAGTGACTGTTATCCATTACAGGCAGAAGAGAAGAAAAACGCACTTTCAAGGCAAAATCCTCAGGAGTAGAATTTAAATGAAGGACAACCTGTTCTGTCCCTTTTCAAATAATGGTGAGGGCTTTTCTTGTTTATTTCATACCAGCACCTATTTCTAAAATAAAATGTGAACTGGGTTAGTAATAGTGGATTATATAAACACCAGGTTATTTACTAAATGTTTTTGAAATGCTGAAATTAAAAATGCTAAATTAGAAATGTAACAGATCACTTCAAATATGTATAAATTTTGTTCAGTTTTTGTTTGGATTTTTTTTTGAGTAATAAGTAGACCCCACTCTTTTTGCATACTGTTGCAGGAGCAAGCTAATACTGCAAAGTTTAGAGAACTGGATGGCAAGAATTCTATGGCAAGAAGGTATCATTCCTTAAGCAGATATGATCTCTCACTAGGGAAATCCACATTGTGCTTTGGCTTTCTGAAGTAGTTTATGGAGGGTACCTGTGTGAGATTTTATTGGATTTGCTACTTATTTTGTCTTAACGCAGTCAGCTAAGGAAATGAACTTTACATTTGCATCAAGAAACTTATCATTTAATATTTTGTTCCAGCAAATCTAAGTGAATAATACGCATGAAAAGACCCTGATTTCCTCTATCAAATCACTGTTCTGTGGGGTTTTATGTTGTGCAAGAAAGGAAAAAAAAAAAAAAGCATAAATAAATTCTGTGATTTCTCAACACTGGTTACATTAATTGACACTTCACCAAGTGAACTATAGTGCACCTCCACACATGGTTCCGTGTCTCATTATTTTCATTACCTAGCATTCATTTAGGCTTCACAACATAGCATACAAAGATTAGAATGTTAATTTTTAAATGAAACCCAAAGGCAAGTTTAATTTTAAACAGCATTAATTTTCATGGTGAAGAACTTTAGTGGCTTGTCTGATAGTTGATATTAAATTTGCTTTTTAATAAAGACTGATGAACAAATGAGGGGAACTTTGTCAGTGAAGGTTTGTCAGTTTTACTTCCTTTCCTCACAAGTTAATGACATCTGCTTCATAGACCATCCCTAATAATGCAAAGGAGATCTGGCATTGCAAAAGTTGATGCTGCTGTCTTAGTTCAGTGGTATCTGGTAATCATACAAGTGTGATACATTATAAAGAGATGAACAAGACTCCCTGATATAAAATACAAAGTTAGCAATTCGGTAAAATTAAAGGAGGCTTACATACATTTTTTGGGGGGAAGAATCATACAAAAGAAGTTCCACATTTCAGAGAGCACAAAAAAAAAAAACCAGAAGGAACCACATGGAAGCAAAGCACCATTTATTAGCTGAATGTGAAAGCCTATAAACATGGCTGTGCTCTTCTGTTTCAATCACAGTAGCCCCAAAATATATATTTTATATTAAAGTCACAGCCATGAAAAAAACCTTTGACTTATCTGGCTTAGGCCTTTAACGAGATCAATGATTCAGACTATACTGAGTTAAGTTGTTTCAGCTGGGGTAGGGGGTGAAGAGAAATCAACTGTATTTATGTCCTACACCCAAAGTCTCAAAGATGTTTTACTTATTCATTCTTACTCTGTATACCTCCAAATCAACCAGCAGTGGGGAAAAAAAGGATAACAAATAAATGTTCCCATGTGAACTTAATTCTAGACAGTTGAAAACATGTATGACTGTATTCCTTTGAGAATATCCGGATTTGGCCATAGCTCCATAAAAAGCACTTGAAAATCTCTGATGCTGTCAAATACAGACTAAAATCTTGTCTCTAAAGTACCTTGGGACAGACTGAAAACTTATTTTGGAGCTCATTTTATTGATCTTCAGTGAAACTAATATTTTGCCTGTTTTGACTACTGTTACTTTCCTCTGGATAAGTAAGATAAGAAGATACGATAGCAAGCCTTTGAATTGAGACTGGATCACAAAGTAGATGTTTCAAAAGTAATCATATTAGTTCAGCTATTCTTTCAGGAGGGCTGTGTCTAGTGCTAGGTGCATAGAAATAGACGGTAAGGTATTGTAAACACTCTAAGAGGCATTGCAAGATCATATTTTGGTCCTTAAAATGTCATTTTCCACAGACACATGACTGCAGTTTTCTTGAAAGTGGGAATTATTCACTGATATTGGTGCTCGGAATGTAGCTTATTGCTACCCTAATTTTTGCTTTCCCATTGCTTGCAAAATTGGAGGAATATTGCAGTTTTTCCTATCAGGGTTTACAATATGCTAATCTGTTTATTTAAGCTAACTTAGTTACTCAAATCACACAATCTGGTCCTATAATGCTTATTCTGTATAATTCTTTTTAAGAGACAGTCACATAATTTTCTTCCTAAGAAATTCAGACGCCCTATAAATAAGCTGCAGCAAAAAAGTTTCATTCTGAAATAACCTGTTTATGACCATATCATAAAATCAGAATAAACTGAACTGCCCATCTGAAATTATAGCAGTGTTGATACCTATTTTCTCACATTTAATTATTTTATGCATTGTCAACTCAGACATTATGTGATACACTAACTGATCTCAGACCCCTCCAAAATGCTGATGTTCAAGTAATTAAGAAGTACATAGATTAATTTACCCCTGTTTAGGCTGTTCTCATCCTACTGGAACCCCATGCATTTTGTGAATGTAAGATAGCTTGTGCACATGAGCCTCAGATAACGGCCATGTGCTAAAAGTGTGGAAATAGAGCAACACTTTATGCAGAGATAATAACCAGACAGGTCTTATATGATGTACTACTATGGAGAGAAAATGTTGCAGGACTGTTGTACAACTTCTGAATAATGGGACATTAAGGCATGCAGATGCCTTTCAAAAAGATAAAGAAAAAAAAAAAGAAAAAAAGATGGATAGGTGAAAGGAAGTATAAAAATAGGAAATCAGACTTTTTTTCCTTTTTGTATGAAAGGAAAGCTCCCTGATGCTGAGGTTATTCATTACACCAGGACAGAAGCAATTTATTCAACTATAGCTCAGGTAGTGTCAGCAATTCCATTATAAATCAATTTCTAAGAGGTCTGTAATATTTTTTTTTCATACCTGAAACATTTTCTTAAAGGTCTCTCCCTGAGCATCAAGAAATATCATAGACTTAGGTATAACTATTTCTCTCAGTTTCTGGTTTAAAAAAAATGATAATAAAAAATAATTATAGCACTTTTCAACAACTAGAACATATTCTTCACTCATTGTTTTAAATATGTTTCATCTGACACAAGTTTTTCCTTACTGGGCTGCAAAATGGCTTTATTTTTTCAGGCATACTTTGAAGCAATAAGGGGTAGCTGAATATTCTCTGTCCAGTTCTCATTTTTTCCCCTTTCCCTCCTCTTCCCTACAGCTTTAGGCTCTTGTAGGCAAGTAGCTATAATGACTTCTTGCCTCTATAATGCTACTCAGCTTCTACTTCTAAAAATTTATAAGCAGATGAGTTTACTTTGGTAACAGCTTGTAGCTTCCTGAGGTTGATATCCAAACTTATGCTTACAAACCTTTCAGTGTGTTTTGCCTCTCTGCCTCACAGAATCCAAAGATAATAATAAGGTGAAATTTTGTCTTTCCACAGGTTAACATTTAGAGCTCTTAACAATGACTGGGGTTATTTTGTTTGGTTGTTGGGTGGGTGTTTGTTTTTTTTGTTTGTTTGTTTGTTTGTTTTGTTTTGTTTGTTTGTTTTTTTTTATTTTCACCATCTCTTTTTGGAGCTAATATAGAATTCTGCACATCTAGAAAAGTTGACAGATACTATTCCTAAAATGATTATATTCCGCCTTTTCACATTCTACAGATTTTATCTACAATCTTCCCTCAACAAGTTTGTCATCTGAGTTTGTCTTACATGTTTAAAGAAACATCACATACAGCTTAATATCCTCTCAGGTAGCCCATGGGTATCACCGGATAACTCGCTGGGTTTCAGTGAGGTAGATTTATTTATGTTATGGGAGGGGGGTTGGAACTAGATGACCTTAATGTCCTTTCTATCCCTAACCATTCTATGAGTCTATGAATGTATATTATATTTTCTTTTGATTTGCTGAAAAGCAGCCATAATGCAGTGTGCAATTTCACAAAACACTACCAAAAAGAACACATTTGTGAAAGCATTAGGTCTTTAAAAGTTCTGTCAGCATAATGGTCAAGTAGACTATTTCTTCATCTTCTTATAGTTCCTGTGACAACTGAGTCCTGTATTATAGTACTGCCACTTAAATTTTCCTACACTATATTTTCATTTCTTGTGAGTTTTTCCTCTCTTTCTGGCTTTACATACCTCCCTTCTGTTTTCATACTTTTGTCAGCTAATGGAAACTGAGATTATGTGCATTAATAGGAACATAGTGTGGTGATATTGAAAATGTAGGTATTTCTTTTTTGAAACTTTAAAATGAAATTTTTCCTATGGCAATTGCTTTCAGTGGATTATTACTTTAACTTGTAGAACAGTTAAATGGATTTAAAATTAATTAGTTTGCAAACAGCTCAGAAATTAGTGTGGGATTTTTCAATGAAGTAAAATGGCACAGAAACATGATCTATTTAAGCAGAGACATTGTAGCTAGAGTTATTTAAATTATAGAACCACTCAGTATCACTTGGTGATGTACTACAGCAGAACACTTTGCGCAGTTTTTCATAGAAATGTTAACATTTAAATAAATTTCATCTCTACAAATAGCTCATGCAGAAATAATTGGTCATTAGCGTCATTTCATAGCATTGGGCACGACAGAATGGTAGAAAACTTCAGATTATTTACCAAAGGTCTTATATTTGATATTCATATAAGACACACACACAATTTGTTCCTTCCTCTAAGAGCCACAAAACAACAGCCAGTTGTATTGTCACAGCAGACATATCAAGAGCTAGAAAGTGTGCTGCAGTATCTTCTGAATATGTTGATCCTGAACTACTTTTTCACTGAATTTGACTTCACCTTTGTCTTTGAAACTCCCCAAGGCCTACATATCTTTCAAAAATTAGTATGTTTTCTTGCTTTGCAAACTGATTCTCTTCCAAAAGGTCATTAGAAAGCAAATGGTTTGCCTCCTTCTGCAGTTCATAAAAATCTTATTCTGTTCATCAGAAGCATAGCAAAACTTGAGAGCAATTAAATCCCCCCTCCCAATTTTTAATTGATGACATTTTAAAAATAAACTCCAGAGGCATGAGCTGTGTCAGTTGCTGATGCATTGAAGGGTTAGGCTGGTATGTAGATTACTTCCACTACATTAAATTCCCTTAGCACTGCCAAGTATAGCATTAGAAAATTCCAGCGCAGGATCAGATTGGGACTCCTGACTTGTCCTGTGGGGGAACTGAAGGCCAGATGCCTTTTTTGTTTGCTTGTTTTCATAAAGGCAGCACTTATGAGTCACTACAAAACCATGGCTGACATCTTTCTGTGATTTTTCAGGTGCTTTTACAGCTACCTGGTTAATAATAGAAAGTGGGGTACTCAATTGGCAAAGTGAGTACAAGTAAGTGCTTGTGTGCATTTCAACAAGTTGAAATTCTGCAGATTTCATTGACTTTCATTTCCCTGCTGGACTGTGAACCCATTTCAGTCTCCATTTATGAAGGTGTTTTCCCTTGGGCTTAGATGGTTTTAGTACCAATCCTAGAGTGAAACACAGTTGGAGTAACTGTTTCTCACCTGCTTTGTATGCTGGAAACTTGCAGAGCTGTGAATGTTGGGTGATTTTGAAACATTATCTTAGGCTCAGCTTAAATGAGCACAGTCTGGGATTCAAGCTTACCAGCAAGAATGAAGGACTCTGCTTCCACTCTGCATAAGATTTTTCTCTGTGTGTAGATATTGGACTAGTTTCACTATATCAGTTACTTCTGTCAGCAGGTCCCAGTGATAACTATGTGCTGTGCTCTTTTAGGTTACCTCATATTTCCTCTTTGAAAAACTTTAAGTCCTTTAACTCATTCTGCTTAGAGAAAGCTGTATTTGTTTTAACATGTTCTTCTGAAGCAAATAGCAAAAATCATTTCATTTGTTGGGCTGTTGGCTTGTTAATGACAAGGGAGAAATGAGACTAGTGATTGCTGATCATTATGCTTAGAAGGGAACCTGTGAATGCTGCCAAATTTTTATCACATTAGAACATTTTATTGCACTGGAACATTTTATCATCTTATCCGTGCAAACTTTCCACTGCCATACAAGTGCAATCCCTGTCTACTGAATGCACAAGAGTGACAACAGTTTGCTGAAATACTTCTCAGATTGCTCACTTTCTCCTTTCTGTGACAGTCATTTTCTGATTCCATTATAGGAAAGGATATTTGTGTCTCTCTGAAATAATAGTTTAAATACTTATTCTATTGCCTATTTTTTAATATTTTATCAAAAGTTAAACATGTGCCCAAATTAAAGAAGAAGAAAAAAAATCAATGTCATTAACTGTTAAAATAAAAAAAGTGGCTTCTGTAATTTATAATCCAACATAGTCTAACTAGTAGTAATCCAGACAAAGGGAAGGGTTAATGGAAAGTCATTTCATAATTTGGGGGTTTTTGGTTTGTTTTTTTCTGTTTTGTTTTGTTTGCAGTTTGGGGGGAAAAAAAAAAACAAACAAAAAACAAAAAAAACCCAACCAAACAACAGGTAAAGAAAAGAGTACTAAAAAAGGAGTTAACAAAACAAATTAACTACTAACAAGTTGCAATATGAACAAAGACTTTTCTATTTATGTCAACTATACTGTAGGATCTTTTTGGTGAGATAATAATTCCTGTAGCAAAATCATCCCCTTCTGTGTCATTATGTCCTGTCTGGATCTCATCCTTCTCCTAGGAATGGGAATATGACATAATGTGTTATTTTTTGTACACCTCAGCAAAACCATGATTTCAGCTTTAGACTGGGGTTCTGGTTTCTTGGTGCTGCTGATATGCTAAAGCAGGTAAGAAACATTGACTCCCTTGCAGTATAACACTAAATCATATGGTAGCATTTGTAAAATAATTGAAATTAGTTCATTCTCAATAATCAGTGAAGCTTAAGCATAATCAATCAAATCTAAATGAAGCTGAATGGTAAATCAGAAAGGTTAGAGGTTACAGGTTAGAATCCAAGCTACAGATTACCTGGAGTGGGTGACATTTTCCTATTAGCATTAGGGAAGCATCTGAGATACCAGACAAAGAGGTTGACATATATATGAACATTATAATCTATGTACACATATTTTGCTGAATATTGTGCTATTATCTAGCCTGTTTTGTTATTTTGTCTTCTGTTACAAATGATAATAGTCCTACCATCCTACTATCCTAGTGCAGTAGCAGTACTAAGGACCACAAACCACTGAAAATACAGAATTAATTCTTCATAAGCCATATAGTTTGGTTTACAGTACACAGAACTTATTCAAAAATGCATCATTATCTTTATTTGTCTGTTGATTTTGATTCTTTTGGTCCTTGTTAATGGGACCAAGCTTCAAACTTTTCTTTGTTAAAAAAAAGTATAAACTTAGTCTTTTTAATGAATGTTTATACACACACACACACACACACACATATACACACACATATATATATATGTGCCTAATCACAAGTCTGTAGGAGCAAGGACTTTAAAAGAAACATCCTGAAACATGTAATAATCACATTTCTACCAGTTTTTCTCTGATAAAAATAGTATAAAGCTGTAAAGAATTCCTCTAAACAAGAATGTCTGTTAACTTAGATTGATATCTTTTCCTCACATATAAAATCACATGAATCTGATTGTCTTACCTAAGGTCATTTTTAGACCTCTTAAGAATAAGGAACTAGATACGAGTCGAGATTTATTTTATGACCAGCTTAATGGTTTTTTTTAATGTGTCAGGGTAAGATAAAGGGCTTAAAAGGGGAAATTCAGTTCCTAAAGAAGGAAATAAACCATTCTTAGAACTAACATTATCCTTCAGTTTCTCCAGTGGATTGGGAAAAAAAGTGGAAAGGAATTTGTGGGACTTCCCAGGTAGTTTTCCCATCCAGACATGGCTTGTCTTGAGTAGCTTTCTGAGAAACTTTTCTTTTTTTTTTTTGAAAAAAACCCCACAAACAAACAAAAACCAAACACACAAATCAATATTTATCCAAATATATCTGAGATGACTCTCCTTTTTCCTAGGATTCCCCACAGCTCATTTGATTAAGTTTGGTTTTTTTGGTTTTTATTTTTTTCAAATATGGGTTAATTCCTGCTTTTTCACAACATTTTCTTATCTGTTATAATATTTTATAAGTCATATATCATAATATGCATATATTGCTCAGACTTCTTAACCACCATTTCTTCTTTGTTTTTCACTTATCCATAGGGACTGAAAAATACATACATACCATATTAAGTGACAGCCTTGATATTCAGGGTGTTTTTCCAAAGTGTATAAGCTTTAAGTTTATTTCTTTTTTATTTTTGTTTGTTTTATTGATTCTATTTCTGTTTTTAAAGCAGAATAAGTAATTTCTCAGGATGAAATAATAACTGTTAGTTTAAGATTACTGATGGTATCCAAAATATTTGAAGATATAAAGATAAAAAGTTTTATAATTAATATATATTTTCTTTTAGTTTCAGTTTAGATTAACAGAAGTTATTACATTTATTGCTGGGAAACTGGAACTAGTTACACTTTTATCTCAGACAAAGTTAGTATTTTCGGTTTCCCAGGTTTATCTAAGCACTTTAAACTGTATTTTCCATTCCATTTATAAATGGTAAGTGCTGCAGAACAATGAAACACATCCTTTGCCTGGCTTTTGTGAGGGAGTTTAGAGTGCATGGCACTGTGATGACTCCAGAGCTGCTTCCTCAAAGAGAGATGACAAATTGTGTTAACTATAACAAATGTCATTTGTTGAAATGATTTATTGCAAGAACAGTGATTGGTTGCATATACACTGTAGACTTTTTTGTGTAAATACAAGCACACTCTTTTCACAATCCCAAAAACAAAGCTAGCTGTAATAGCTTTGTAGACCAATTAATATATAAGTACAGGTAACTAATTAACATACCGCTATTGTAAGCATAATGTCTGTTTAGGTAAACAGGAATAATAGTGACATGTGATGTGACCGTAACTTCTAAGAAAATTTTAAAGTTTTAAATAAACGTGCTTGCTGTGCTTCATTCTACTGCAAGCAACCGACTTTTAATATGTTGTGTCTCTATTAAAAGATACATATATCTTTTAGAAAAATGTACTTTAAAAATTCAATAAACATATACTTGATTCCTTCACCGAGTTTTTCACAAATTGAGGAATTTTTTCAAAGGGAAAACAACTTGCTTGACAGGCTTTTAGATTGCATTATAAGGTATTAATTGCCTCTTACTTCGAAAAAAATAAGTTACTTGAAGTTCATTTGAAGTTATTGTTAATTTTTTTTGAGATGAGTCATTTATTTGAAGACAAAATATGACAAAATTACATACAGAAAGACAAAAGAAAGACTTCAGATGACATAAAATGTATCTGCTTAGTCTGTTTCTTTTTAAATTGAGTTACTATACTGCTTTTCTGCTGAAGAAAAATAGAATCAAAGCATTTGCAAGGCATAGCGACTGCTCTGAGGATCAGCACAATTCTACCAACATCAGACTTCCTAAATCATTGCTTTTAGCTACCTTTTAACTCTTAATCTCTCAGAGGTACTACAGATGTAAGGTGTTAGCTACCCAAGCAAACTCTTCCAAACAGAAAACAAGGAAGATAAAGACAGAAAATAACCCCAACCAACTGAGAAGTGAAGGTAAAATTAAAAGCAGATGAGGAATAAGCATGTAAGCAGACAGAAATCTGCATTTGTACCCAAAATTGTCTCCCAGAAAGGCATGAAATCTCTCATTCCATCTATTCAGAGTACCTTGAAGAAAGTGGATATCAAATGCTCAGTTACAGCCACATTGGTGTTAGTGCCTTATTCAATTAAGGGCATGACAATTATGAGAAGGAACTCATTGTTTCAATTCACTTGAACTTCTAGTACAAATATCACATTATGAACCCTAAGCTATTTCTCCCAGTATTTTACCTGTCACTTAGATGTAATTTACAGTGTCTGGTGATCACCTAAACATCAGGGATCCAGAACATATATGATATCATAACGTAGCCAGGTACTTATCAAGAATGGCATGAGTTTTATGCATATCATGCAATATGGAAGAATCAGATAGCCCTAAAATGGCACTAAATTTTTCTGCTTTGATACACAAATTTCTCCCATAATTTCCATTCCTTTGTGGGCATAGGTAACATACAGTCTTTCCATTGGATTAGAGGCAGTTTTGCCTTAGTAGAGCCAGGTTTTCTATCTCTATGTTTTTGTTGATTTCTATGAACACCACTTATGAGAAGGTCAGTTGGACCTTCATTAATGTGAAAGCTTCTAAGCCTGTATATGACCTTCACTTGCAGGGTATACTGTGTCTGGGTACAAATTTAATCCCTGGAACTGGCAAAACAGGATCAGAATTTTTGTGAACAGATCCAAGAGCTCAAAAACCAGAGGAACATATGAATAAGCCAAGGATTTTATTCACAGACTTCAATAAACTGAAGGTGATTAACCTCTCTGTTCATATAAATGAAAACGCAGAGTTTGAATGGCTTTGGCTGACACAAAACACAATATCTCCCCCTTTCTTAATCTTGCAGAAATCTCTTCAAACACTGTTTTGGGAGAGGAAGTTAAAACAAAATAACTGAACTAAGAGAAACCTACCTCATCTACACCTTGAAAGAGAGAAAATCTTGTTTAGTTTTATCAATTGGGCCCTCTTTTCTTTGTGAATATTGGAGTAGACAAAGAGGGGAGGACAGAAGATTTTGAGTCACTAGACAGATTACTTACAGGTAGCATTCATACTTTGTTGAATATAACTTAAACAAAGGAAATCTTGATCTTAAAATTTATTTAATTAAATATTTAATGAATATTGATGGGAATAAAAAAGACATTTTTATAGGGTTCCAGATAATCTAGGGATATGTAATAATTTTTTTTTTTTTTCCAGGAATAGTTAGAATAAAGTAGCAAAATTTATCTCTCCCAGACCCAGATTCCCAGTTCTCCCTTATTTTCCAAAAAAGCTTCAGATGGCCATTAGCATTTCATAGAACTCATCTTCTGTGCTGATAATTTATTTCTTGTTAGTATGGTAACTCATGCTAATTAAGATAAAATGGTTTTAATTAATTGAAACTGGGCATTTGCATACCAAATTCTAAATATCTGCAAAGAACAGAAATCAGAGTCAGATATATATTATTGATTTTGCAAGTGTCTGATTTAAATTCCTGACTATGCATTACTTATATGCATATTTATGTAAAAAGGTATCATAAATACAGCAGTAAGTAAAAAAATTGCTTGCTAACCCTTAGTCTACTTAAAAATCGGGATTAGTGGGACTACACCCACTAGAAAGGACTATCAGTTATGTAAACATGCTTGAGT
This sequence comes from Agapornis roseicollis, assembly GCA_002631895.1. Classification (NCBI taxonomy): domain Eukaryota; kingdom Metazoa; phylum Chordata; class Aves; order Psittaciformes; family Psittacidae; genus Agapornis; species Agapornis roseicollis. The sequence continues at coordinate 419,221 of NDXB01012198.1, read as the reverse complement.
AAGGTTCATTTTGACCCAATGTTGGCTATTTAATCGATTGTAAGACAGGACACAGCTACTGCCACATACAGAGGTCACAATAAATGGATGGAGCTGATGCTGAAATAACTTCTTACCATCTCCTCTTTGACCATTTGAAGCTATATTTATTTCAAGATGAAAAACATATTTTGTGGTCTGCCAGAAAGGTCTATTTTAACTCCATTTATTCCAAAAGTTTATGAGAGCTCTCATGGAATTAAGATTTATATATCCTAACCCCTAAAATCAGCACTGTCCAGGACAAGACCTAGAGATTGAACTTTTTGTTCAGAAAAGAATGGCTAATCATGGCACCTATCATGTGACAACAAGAAGTTTTATACTCTTTCAAATCCTACAACTTACCTATTTCAAACTATGAGACGGCATGGTGTGGAAGAAGGGTGTCTTCCACAGGGCTATTATTTTTCTCACAAGGCAAAGTAGAGACAGGAATTAACCAGAATTAGTAGCATGCATGTTTACTTACTCACTTTCAAAAACAGGAAAATAAACAAGAAATACTTAGCAACCAAAGTCATACACAGTGAGACTCTTTTCATGAAAATATATACCACAAGCATAGTCTTCATTGTTTTCCTTCCACTATCAGTTTTAGTATGCCATTTCATGCTTTTAGGAATTAGCATTTAGGAATGTTTTCAGCACTCAAACACTGACATCATAGATGCATGGAAATGTGCTTTATATAATTATAATGACCCAGATGACAAATTGCAGGTTAAGTGATGCTCTGTTAACATAAAACACCTTACAGTGGCACTCGGTACCTCCTTATCTGTATTTCTTCCTGCTTTTACTCCTAGCTGACCCTGTGAATAAAAACCATCAAACTGTGTCAGCCCTCCAGTAATTCAGACTGATAGGGCTAAGCAAACACAAGGGAAAAGGTAGGTTTACGTCAAAAAGGCAGCCTGAATTACCTTTCCTAAAGCAAAGAGTTAAAGAAAAGTATCTGACTGCCTGTGACAGTTCCCTCTCTGAGTCTCTCCCCAGGCATGCAAGCAGCTAAATCCATGACGATATTTAAGGTTCTCTCTGAACTTGGACTCGAGTGTGTAAATGCCATTTCTCTGCTGCAGTGCCTACTTTTATAACCTGTCAGCAGTCTGCAGTATCCCTAGAGAGTACTAAGGCTGCCAGGCTGCCCAGCCAACAATGACCTCCCAGGTATGCTGTGCATTTGAGAATATCCCTTGGCTTTCATGCCTCAAGCAGAGGCACTTTCCAGGGCCATAGGTCCTCCTTTACCTCCCTACCTTCTATCCCCACATTTAAGTAGATATGGACTAAACTGCAAGAAGGGCCCTGGCTCTCACAGAAGAAAAGAACAGCGCTGTCACGTAGTACCATCACTAAAAAATAACATATGCCTTGGGGGCAGCTTTTGAGCTGGTTTCAAGTTGCAGTCAGTGTAGGTGGGGTGAGGGTTGCTCATGATGATCTTAAGATCGTGATGATTTTAAGATCAGCAGTGGAATTAAAAATTCAAACTCAGTCTATGTTACAAGAGACACTTTTTCCTAGTTTCCTTCATTATAGAGCTTTAAGAAGATGATACAACTACAAAGTGCATCATCCACTTCAAGTGAACTGAGCTCATGTTAACACTTAATCTGCTGAGCTCAGTAGATAGCATATGGGTTTCTTCATTTTACTCTTCTGTAAAGTGCTTTCTTTTCCAAGAATGAGCTGTAGGGTCACTTGTTTGGCCTAGGTCAATTCAGCTCTTTAGTTCTTTCACTATCTAGAATAATTTGTTTTCTTAAAAAGACAGAAAAAACCTACATTTTTATACAAATTTGATAAGCATGAAAGAAAAAGAGAAGCTAAAGAAATATTTGCTTGAATGGAGAAGCATATATAGGGGATTATGCTGTTACAACAAATAGATATGAGCTGAGTTGTCCTGGTAGTTTATATCCATTATGATAACTTTCTGAAAGAACTATACTTCTTCATATGCAGTAGTCTAACAATCCTATGAACAAGGTCCCCCCCTCCCTCCAATATTACTGGAAGATTGGCTGAATAAAGATTCCTGCATCAAACCCCTTATATTAAACAGCAAAATCAAGTAAACCACAACAAAGTTGCACAATGCATGTTTCCCTAAACTAATGACAGATAAATAAATAATCCAGAGCTGTCTGAAGGCTTCTTACATTCATTACTAAGGACTGCAATTCAACCATGTGTACCATAAGTTATTTATTACAACATGGAACAAATATATATGGATTTCAGACATCAATTTACAAAGGAGATAAATATGGACAGAAGAAACTTTCATTATGCCATGAAACACCTAATCATGAAGTAAGGTCATTCATATAGCAAATACAACACCAGGGCCCTAAATCAAGTTCCACTGGAAAAAAAAAGAATGTCGCTAACATGTCAACCTGAATATAGCAAATCTTTTATTTCATAGTACAGAAGTGCTCCTCTTCTAGTATATAGCACTTAGGCACATTAAAAAAAAAAACCAAAACCAAAACCAAAACCAAAAACAAACAGCAACAAACATCAACAGCTACTCTTCTTTTTTTCTGGAAAAGATTAAGTATTTCTTCTGTGGTTTCTTTGGCTGGTTGCTTTTGTTCTTTAACTCAAGAGTGGAAATTATGGACTCCAAAAGCAATGAAAGCTCATTAAAGCAGAGTAATCCATGTAGGGATCAGTACATGCTTTCTGGAGTCTTTTAGCTGTGGGGCAAAATATGCACCCTGCTGAAGGTAAGATGGTTATGTGAGAAAAGTTGGTAAAATTAGAATCTAAAGGTTTTTTTTTGTTTTTTTTTTT
>NDXB01012198.1:400561-416182 GCA_002631895.1 Agapornis roseicollis | reverse complement strand
TTTTTTTGGTTTTTTTTTGTTTGTTTGTTTTTTTTTTTTTGGCATCAACTGTACATAAGATTCAGTCAGTCAGTCAGTCAGTAATGAACTATCAGATGACCTCATGCAAGGGTGTAAGAGGCTGCATGCTTTCCATTACACCCTTGGTGCTCTTTCCAGTGATGAGTAATTCCCTTTTTTGCAGATGGCAAATAGTTGGTCTTCTTTTGTGTCCAGGGTTTGATTAAAAGCAATACAAAAATAGCAAATCCAAAGAGCAATTGCAGAACTACAGCTAGGCATTTTAAATTCTCAAGCACTCAGAGTATGCCTTTAGCTTAACAGTTCAAGGAACTGGAGTGCATGTAGTCAGGCTGAAGCACAGTTGCAATTTCTCAGGGTGCAGCCCAAGAGCTCCCTTGGGGTCATTTGTTACTGGTGCCTCAGAAAGAGCAGTGGCAACACAGGAAATCTGTGGTCCTCCTTTAGAACTTGTTTACTAGTCAGCTGAATAGCTGTCTGCAGGTTGAAGAGGTTACCCTGCTCTGTGGAGGTGGCATAAGAGAGCCAATCCTCAGAGGACCTAAGGGGCTTTGTGACGTGTGTGAGACCCCAGTTAGGTTTATCTTCATCAGTTTGAATTGACATCAGTCAAACCCTCAGGCTTTTTAACATTTCTATAATTTTGTTGTAATCTTAAAATTCTCTAATTAATGGGCTTGTAAAAGTAACATATGGAATATAGCACATGCAACAGAAGCTGGAGCATTTAGTATGCTAAATGCAACGAAATCAAAGTGTCGGTGTTTGAAACATAGTAACATAAGTGTTATTTAAAAGGGTAATATGTTTTTATGGATTCAAAAGTGCTGTCATATTTTTCACCTTTAACAGACTTTCAAATACAGAAAGTATAATGATAAATCCATGTTTTAAGCCATTCTGCAGTGTATAAGCAACTTTTGTTTAAAAGTGGCATACATCTTTAAGTGATAAGTCTACATCTCAAATATGAAGCAGAGGAAAGATATAAACTCTTACTATTTTCTCTGGCTCAAAACTGTTTTCCTGCAAATGTGCTAGCAGTGAAATAAGTAGTTGCTTAAAATAGAACAGGGTAAGACCGTAGAATCACAGTTAGTTGGAGAAAAAGTACTCCCCTTCTTTAATAACATATAAATTATTTCTGCCAACTGCATTTTAATCTCCCCAAGATTAGGAGTAAATTGGTAAACAGCAGAGTTAAAATTATAACCGAAGCCTAAAGGGAACTAAACAATTATCAAAGAACTTGCTTTCTTATTTCTTGAAGTACCATAACAATTTTAATTTAAAAAAAAATCAGCACGTATTCTAGTTTTATCTTAACTCTTTTTTGTTATTCAAATATTATACAAGTGTGGATTTTGCACAACATTTTATTACAGAGTAAAACATACATAATTCATAACTCAGCTCTAGAATACTCAAATAAACAGGTACCTCAAGTATGTGTATGACTTAAATCTCCAAAAGTAGACATTTTATAAATGCCTTTCTACCTCAGAAAGGTACAAACCTTGTTTGCAAGTTTGCAGTCCATCAAGCAACCATTCTTCCTCAAAAGATCGCATAGATTTCTGAGATTTCCTTAAAAAAATTTTAATAAAAGCATATATTATACATTTATTAACCCTGATGATAGGCAATAATGAGAATACTGAATAAAATTTTGTGTCATTATTGACGTTGATTCCTTTTTAACAGATCCCTGGGAGCTGAAACACAGACCTGAAAATGACAGAGTTCTCAAATTAGCTATGGTCACTTGGCACATCTTTAAAGGGTACTTGCTATTTTCAGTGCTCAGGTGCCTGGCAGCAAATGATGAACAAAAGCAAACAGTCCCTGGAACATTTATCATTATAAAAAAATCCTGAGACAGCTTTTCCAAAGGAATACTTTTATTAATGGAGAGACAAGGCAGTAAAGAAAAATCAGAAGTAAAATCAGCATGCACTGAAGTAGAAGCAGAAACTTGCAGATACATGTTTATTATTTATTATAATTTTGTCTTTATGCTCACTCTGTAACAAATAGAATAAAATGTACTTCAAGAAAATATTTGCTCAGTATTACTTTTTTCTCTAACAATCAGAGGTGAAGCATTATTGCTCTTTTTCTAAAAGAAGTCTGCTTTGTCTAGTTTACATGAAGATGATGGCTTAGTTCCAAGGAACCTTTTTAGGCCTCAGTCCAGTAAAAATTATCCTTTTGGAATGCTAGAGTTATGCAGACTTCGGCTATACCTGAGAAGTGCTCTTATGTTAGTAGCTAAGCTTTTTGTCTCACTATAATTGCAATCTTCAGAAAACTCTGTTTTCCGTCATAAAAGTAACAAGCATCAGCAATTAGGAAGAATTAATTAATCTCCTCCACTTCTGAGTGTAGAATTACTCACAATAAATCTTCCAAAGCCAAATTCTATTTGTTGATGGTGCCATAGACAATAACAAGCAACAGTTTTATATTTCACATACTTTATGTATACCACAGTAGAAGCTGGACCTAAAAAGTAAAAGGTATGTAAGGTGAGCTGAGATATAAATATATATATCAGTACATATATACATGTGTTTGTGTATATATATATATATAAAAAAAACTTCTTCGGTTTAAATGTAAGTCCAGCATGGAAAACTAAGGGAAACTTTGTAAGGTTTCAAGTGAAATTTTAAGGTACTATCCTTAGGTTTTCAACAATTTTGAAATGTCAGTAACCTGTTCTTGTGTTAGATCCACCAAGAATGTTTTTTTTTTTATTTTGATCCAACTAAAACTTAATGCTCCAGCTTTACATACAAAGAAATTATACATACATGTGTATATTAAAACCTTTGGTATACTGTAAAATATACAATAATCCTTGCTTTTAGTAACTGGGTAAGTGCTCTATTTTTTCAAAGAAGAATGTAGTTCCTCTGAATACATGTTAAGTGATAATGTCAACATTTGTTCCTCAAATAAGACTATTGTATATTTTTAAAACAATGGTTTTCCTTGAGCTGGCCTCTTTCAGCATACACTTTTAATTGGAAACAAAGAATGTGAAATCTAAATAATGCAATCTGCCTCTAAATCATTTATTATAAATCTGGTTTTAAGCTGAGAAGAAAATAATCTCTCTTATATAATTGCTTTTCTTTATTTTCAATATAATATGCATAGCATGATAGCAAAGAAAAAGTAATGTGAGAGTGTATTAGGAGTTCTTATGACTCTTTTGGGGTAGATGAAGTCACACAGGTCTTTTACCTAGTCATAATAAATCCAAAATTTGAAGTAATTAGCCAGAACAATCCTAATGTTTATCTCTTTTTACATAGTTCATTAGATTTTTACTGCACAAACAGCAAAACCCAAACACAATTATCTTACATATTGTGCCCTGAAATTAAGCAATTATTTTCTATAATTCTAATAATAACAGCCATCTTTGAAGATCTTTTTCTTAGTCATGTAGCAATAAAACAGGAAAGATCTACAGAGAAGCCTCATATGTGGTAAATATTGAAATAAGAAATGGTGCTTAGATTTCCTTTCATCAAACTTAGCCTTTGGCAAAAAGAAAAGAAAAATATAACATTTTCTTAGATTAGAATTGTCAGATTTCTAACAAGTAGTACTTTTTGTAACTGAAGGTTCTTGCAAACTTGTTCTACATACTATCATAAGTACTTGGGGCTTTAGTTCTGTGAGTAAATAAAGTAAGCAAATGATAATGGAATCATAGATTCATAGAATCCTAGAACGGTTTGGGTTGAAAGGGACCTTAATGGTCATTTAGTTCTGCCCCCCGCCCCTGCCACAGGCAGGGACACCTTCCATTAGACTAGGTTGCTCAAAGCCCCATACAGCCTGACAGGAATGGGGCAGCCACAGCTTCTCTGGGTAACCTGCGCCAGTGCTTCACCACCCTTGAAGTGATGAATTGCTTCCTAATATCTAATCTAAATCTCCACTCTTTCAGTTTAAAGCCATTCTCCCTTGTCCTATCAACACATACCCTTGTGAAAAATCTCTCCAGATTTATTGCAGGCCTCCCTTAGGTACTCTAAGGTCTCTCCATAATCATATCTTCTCCAGGCTCAACAAGCCCAGATCTCTCAGTCTATCTCAATATCAGAGGTGCTCTGACTCTCTGATGATTTCCATGGCCCTCCTCTGCACATGCTCCAACAGTCTTTCTTTGCTCTTTTCTCTTGTATTTGGGGCCCCAGAGCTGAGCACAGTACTGCAAGTGAGGTCTCATGAGAGCAGAATAGAGGAGAAGAATCACCTCCCCTGACCTGCTTGCCATACTCCTTTTGATGCAGCCCAGGATATGGTTGGCTTTCTTGGCTGTGAGTGCACACTGCCGGCTCATGTTTAGCTTCTCTGGAACCAACACCCCCAAGTCCTTCTCCTCAGGGCTGCCTTCAATCCATTCACTGCCCAGTCTATATTTCTGCTTGGGACTGCCCTGACCAAGTTGCAGGACCTTTCACTTGGCCTTGTTGAAATTAATGAGGTTTGCCCTGGCCCACCACTCAAAATTGTCAAAGTCCTTTTAGGCAATAATTAATAGCAGGATGGTGCACATGATGAAAAAGGAACTCAGTTTATACTTTATATATTTTATATATTACATAATCTCATCATTATTTAATATTATAGATATATGAAAGATATGATGCACACTGAATTGAAATAACCATAATTTACAGAAAAAAAATCTATAAATAATTAGCTTACTAAGTATTCAAAATCTATCTGTGGATCAGTTATACTGAACTACTCTTCTTTTCAAAATCAAACTAAAATTGCCTAAATATGAGATTCAGTTTGCTAATTGTTTGCTAGTTTGGAAGTTATCATGAAAACCTTGGAAACACTTTGACTAAGCTAACAAAACCCATATGTTTGTTATACCTATGAGTATGGTCAATGTAAAAGAGATGGCATTAGAAAATAGGACCTAATTGGACACTTGGTAAATTTCATAAAACTCGACTAACATTTCACTTGGAAACCTAATTATATTGGTGCCCATATCACAAATTAGTTTTCTAGTTTCTATTGGTTCATGAAACATCTGTCAAGCTTGCAATTCAGTAATGTTACTTCAGTAAATTCTGTCCTCCAGTGCAATTTTTTTGAGGGAGATAGTTGCAGGGTTTGGAAATAGCCATCCTGAGTTTGGAGTGTGCACAGAGTAAATCCTGCAAACTGACTTCAGTCATGGATCCACAAAGTATTAATAATACTCTGTTCATTTTAAAGTAATGGCCTTTATAAACTGCCTGTTATTTGCTGTTCTGGTGTATCCATTGCCTTTTACATCCAGAAGCTGAGATATGCTCCCAGCAAAGGCTTCCTTACAAGCCTATACTTTTATATGAACAGCCTTGGTTTTGGAAAGCTGTTGTTCCTTCACAATATTATGAAGTGGAATGCTCATTCCATCTTTCATAAAACTAATAGAAATACAATGCTGAAGATAATGATAGGGATAAAAAAATCTAGTTGTAATGCTGGCATACTAGCTCTACATGATAATGATTTTATTAGCACAATAAGCAAATAAGCAAAAAAAAATTTTTAGGTGGTAAAATTGGGTTAGTTTTTTCTGGCTCATCGATTTTAACATGAAAAGTAAACCTAACAAGTAAGGTAATAAGCCAACCTCACTTATAATACATTTCACAATTATTAGTTTATAGAGAGGTTTCTAGAGAAGTTCTTTCAAATATGATTTTAGGATTACTTTTATGTGGTATCCCTGATCTTGCAACAAAGATGAAAAAATTTGTGGTGACATTTCATAATGATATAGATTGATGAAGGATCAAAAAAGGTACAAAAAGCCTCCCCTATGTGATCTAAGGGCTAAGATAAAGAAAAATACCATTATTAGTTACTTAACAAGAAATCTGCCTTTGAACAAATATTTCAAATTAGCAAGATTAAAAATACCTTCTTTTTGTAGACAATTATAAAATTATTGTCTCCCAAAAAATAATATTTAACCATAAGGAAAAAGATTAAAAGTATCTACAGTAAAAGAAAACCAAACAACTAAACAAATAAACTAACAAAAAAACACTCGCAAATTATATCTCATACTTAAATTTAAGGAATTAGGAAAACATTTTTTATGCAATTAAAAACTTAAGTTCAGGAATAACTTTCAGACTTAAAAGGCAGAATGCTGAATTTGAAGTCAAACACGGTTTGAAAAGGCTACTTCTTCCAGTATTGGGAACCTGTATTTATTTATCTAGATAGCTTGTTTTCAGTTCTGGGTTCCCATATATAGTGCCTGTAACATCCTTCAACGTGTTACCAGAGAATCTCATGTGTTATTTACATATGCACATATACTGCCCACCTCCTTATTTTATTAGATATTTTGGCGAAAAGTTTTTAAAGGGCATTGTTCATAAACCTGCACAGTTTTAAACATCTATCAGTTTAAAAGGAATAAATCATCTGCATGAAAACCATCTTATCTTTAGCGCATTCAATAGTAACATTGCCCTTTTGTCCTCATAGATCACTGACAGCTTTATTTCTACATTCTTTGACCTGTGATAAAATTTGGTTTGGCATATTACCCTGAGAGTTATTTTCTCAGACTATACTTTATATAGCTATGAGGGAAGCAGAGAATACACTGTCCAATTCTATATTTATGAACATTTTTGATTCATTCATTATTCCTTTTATTTTTCTATATACTGTTATACAAATGGAGTGCATTTTTCTAAGTGAATTATCTTTCTGAGAATATTTTTCATTAGTTTTGTTTGAAGTCTTTTTTTATTTGTCTGCTGGAATTACTTTCATTTCTGTGAAACAGTCTGTGTTTTCTTTTGGTCATTGCTAATGCAAAGTTATTTTTTTATCCAAATCAGATTAATTTTACCTATCTCTTGGCATTTTTGATGTTTCACATTTTCATAATAGTGTGGTGCTTGACAAATTAAACCATTCAGTGCTATATTTCTTTACAAAAACAATGTGAAGACAGCTATTTTTTTTTTCCAATTAGAAGTTTAATAGCATAAAGCCTACTTGGAGGCAAATAGCTAGCAATGTAGCCCAGGAACCAATACTAAATGCAGTCATGTTCAACATCTTCATTAATGAGCTATGTGATGGGGCAGAGTGTACCCCCCCCAGCAAGCTGCTGATGATATAGAACTGGGAGGAGTGGCTGATGCCCCAGAAGGTCATGCTGCCATCCACAGGGACTTCAACAGGCTGGAGAAAGGGGCTGACAGGAACCTCATGAAGGAGAAAAGTGAAGTCCTTCACCAGGAAGGAAAAATACCCTTGCACCAGCATATGCTGGGGGTTACTCAACTGGAAAGCAACTTGGCAGCAAAGGACCCAGGAGTCCTGGGTATTGCAGGTCTAAGTTGAACACGCGCCAGATAAGAGCCCTTGTGGAGAAGGTGGCTAATTGTATTCTGTGTTGCATAGAGAAGTAATGTGTTCGGTTCCGGGCTCCCCAGTACAGTGAATATGGGCATACAGGAGAGACTCCAACAAAGGGCCATGAAGGTGATTATGGGACTGGAGAATCTCTGCTGTGAAAAAATGCTGAAAGCTATTTAGCCTAGATAAGACAAGGATCAGGAGAGATCTCATCAATGTGTACAAATATCTGATGCAAGGATGTGAAGAAGGCAGAGCCAGCTCTTTTCAGTGTACACATAGAACCAGAGGTAATGGGCTCAAACTGAAGCACAGAAGGTTCCATCTAAGTTTCAAGGAAGTTTTTCACTGTGCGTGTGAGACAGAAGAGTTTTGAGGTTTTGGAGGTAAGCAAGCTGACCATAGGTCAGCAGTATGCACTTGTATAATACAAGTAATATTTTGTATATTGCATTAATTAGTATAACAGCAAAATACTTGATTTTCTTCCCATTTTGTTATGAGTTAAAACATTGTAACATCTCAATGTTACTACTGTCAAACTAAAATCCAGGAAATTGCCAGTTCAAATTAGTTCAAAAAGCCTGATGGTAGCAATATTAAACTGGGAGTGGAGAACAGAGTCATAATTCACATTGATTTCAGTTTACTTTTTCATATAATTTTGTTTCAGTTTCAAAAATTTCTTTACTTTATTCTTTTTACTGTATTTCCACAGGCAGAAATTAGTCTGATCTGCATTTCTGTCATCTTCAGTGGATCAAAATGCTAAAGATTTATTTTATCAACCAACATGATTCTCAAACTGATGCCTGAAAAAAGGAAGATAGGAAAACATTATGGTGCTGCTGTTGTATACAGTTGTTGATGAATTGAGGAGTCTCCAGCTGGCAGTACTAAGGTAATCCCCCTTAAATCCATCTTTGTTTTCCCCTAACATCTAAAAAATTCTATTCTTACTGCCCCTAACACTGAGACAGATAATAGCAATCTACTGACTCGTACTGTGACTATAGTCTGTATAAAATCCTTTTTTTGTATTCCTTTGAATCAGAAAGCTCATGTTGTTCCTTATAAGAGGGGCAGGATCCTTATAGGGAGGGCAGGGTCCTTATAGGGAGGGCAGAGTCCCTTGGACTAGTTCTATTCAGTATTTTTATCAACATTCTGGGTGCAGAAGTTGAATGTACCAGTAGCAAGTTGCTGATGATACCAAACTCGGAGGTGCTGTTAACTCTGTTAAGGCAAGATGCCTTGCAGAGTGATCTAGACAGATTGGAGCAATGATTAATGGGATGAAATTTAACAAGTTCAAATATCAGTTTCTGCACCTAGGCTGGACTAATGCTGGGCACAACTATAAACTGGGAGGGATGTGACTGGAGAGCACTCCTGCAGAATGAGATCTCTGGGTACCATTTGACATCAGGCTCAATAGGAATCAGCAGTGTGCCCTGGCAGCTGAGAGTGCAAACCACAACTTGAGGTGCAGTAAACACTGGATAACCATTCAGTTAAAAGAGGTTATTATAGAATCACAGAATCACAAAATCATAGAATGGTTTGAGTTGGAAAGGACCTTAAGATCATCTAGTTCCAACCTCCCTGCCATGGGCAGGGATGCCTCACACTAGACTGTGTCACCCTAGACTGTTCAACCTGACATTGAACACTGTCAGGGATGGAGCATTTACCACTTCAGGCAACCTGTTCCAGTGCCTTGCCACCCACACAGAAAAAACTTACTGCTATCTATCCTGAACTTCCACTGTTTAAGTTTAAAGCCATTACCCCTTATCCTATCCAGTCCCTGATGAAGGGTCCTCTCCTACATCCTTGTAGGCCCCCTTCAGATATTGGAAGGCTATAGGATCATAGAATTATCCTGCTGTATTTAGTCTTAGTGTGGTCTCTCTTTGAGTACTGTGTGCACTTCTAGGCCCCACAATTTAAGAACAATGTGAATGTCCTTGACTGCATCCAGAGAAGGGCAACAAAGCTGGTGAGAGCTCTGGAAGGTATGTCCTATGAGAGTGTCTAAAGAATTTTGGCTTATCTAGTTTGGAGAAAAGGAGAATGAGTAGCGATCTTGCTGCTCTCTATAGCTTCCTGAAATGTTTCTGAATAGCTGAGCTCTTTTCCCTGATATCCAGTGACAGCATAAATGGGAATGGTTCAATGTTGCACCAGGAGAGGCTTAGACTGAACATCAGAAGGCATTTATTTACTGAGACAGTGGTCAAGCACTGAAACAGGTTTCCCATAGAAGTGGTATATGTCCCATGCCTGATATTGTTTAAAAGGCATTTGGACAATGCCCTTAATAACATATTTAATCTTTTACTCAATCCTGAAGCAGTCAGGCAGTTGACTAGATGGTCTTTGTAGGTGATTGTATTCCAACTGAAATATTCTAGTCTAATCTAATCTAGCTAGTCTAGTGTAGTCTATTATTTAGTCATTTTACTACTTTTTCTTGGAGTCACAAGTGTGTTCACATGCTTCACTGGGTCTCCTGCTTCCACAAACAGTGGACATTGTCACATAAATACTTTCACTGCATGACCTACAGCAACAAGTTTTCTTCCATTTCCAGAATTTCTATTGTAAACATTTTCACCAGCACCAACAAATACACAAAACCATCTACAAGTTTTTAGTATACTAGCTAGTGAAACCCCAGAAGAAGGGATCTTTGCTGAATGATTCAAAGGATTATAAAGCCTAATTTTATTCCTTGATATCCTACATGTACAGGACAAGGCAACTGGGGCAATGTTGATGGTATCCAATGACCCTTCAGGCTCTTACAAAAGATCAGGTCTTTTCTAAAGGTGTCTGCATGCTTATTACAATTCATAGAATCATAGAACAGAATCATAGAATAGAATCATAGAATAGTTAGGGTTGGAAAGGACCTTAAGATCATCTAGTTCTAACCCACCTGCCATAGGCAGGGACACCTCACATTAAACAGTGCCACCAAAGGCTTCATCCAACCTTTTCTTCATCACCACCAGGAATAGACCACTCACAACTTCCCTGGCCAACCCATTCCACTGCCTCACCACCCTAACAGGAAAAAATTTCTTCTTATATCCAGTCTAAACCTCCCCTATATAAGCTTTAACCCGTTAGCCCTTGTCCTACCACTACAGTCCCTAATGAAGAGTCCCTCCCCAGCATTCCTATAGGCCCCCTTCAGATACTGGAAGGCTGCTATGAGTTCACCACGCAGCCCTCTCTTCTGCAGGCTGAACATCCCCAACTTTCTCAGCCTGTCTTCATATGGGAGATGCTCCAGTTCTCTGATCATCCTTGTTGCCCTCCTCTGGACTTGTTCCAACAGCTTGTTCCAAACAGCTTTTTATGTTGAGGACACCAGAACTGCACACAATGCTCCAAGTGATGTCTCATGAGAGCAGAGTAGAGGGGCAGGATCACCTCCTTTGACCTGCTGGTCATGCTTTTTTTCATGCAGCCCAGGATACGACTGGCTTTCTGGGCTGAAAGTGCACATTGTCAGCTCACGTTCATTTTCTCATAGACCAACACCCCCAAGTCCTTCTCCACAGGGCTGCTCTTTGTCAACCTGTAGCTGTGCCTGGGATTGCTCTTACCCAGGTGTAGGACCTTGCACTTGCCATGGTTAAACTTCATCAGGTTGGCATCAGCCCACCTCACAAGTGTGTCAAGGTCCCTCTGGATGGCATTCCTTCCTCCAGTGTATCCACCCAACCACACAGTTTGGTGTCACTGGCAAACTTGCTGACGGCACACTCAATCCCACTGTCCATGTTACTGACAAAGATGTTGAACAAGACCAGTCCCAACACTGATCCCTGAGGGACACCACTCATCACTGGCTTCCAGCTGGACACTGAGCCATTGACCACAACTCTTTGTGTGTGGCCATCCAGCCAGTTCTTTATCCACCGAGTGGTCCACCTATCAAATTGATGTCTCTCCAATTTAGAGACACAGATGTCTTGTGGGACAATGTCGAACACTTTGCACAAGTCCAGGTAGATGACATCAACTGCTCTACCCCTGTCCATCGGTTCTGTAGCCCCATTGTAGAAGGCTACCAAATTGGTCAGGCAGGATTTCCCCTTAGTGAAGTCATGCTGGCTGTCACCAAGCACCTCGTTGGTTTCCATGTGCCTTAGCATGCCTTCCAGGAGAATCTGCTCCAAGATTTTGCTAGGCACAGAGGTGAGACTGACTGGTCTGTAATTCCCCGGGTCATCCATTTTCCCCTTCTTGAAAATGGGAGTTATATTTCCCCTTTTCCAGTCATCAGGAACTTCACCTGATTGCCATGATTTTTCAAATATGATGGACAGTGGCTTAGCAACTTCATTCACCACCTCCTTCAGGACCCACAGTTGAATTTCATCAGTCCCACGGACCTGTGCATGTTCAGGTTCTTAAGATGGTCTCGAACCAGGTCCTCTCCTACAGTGGGCCTGAGGTCTTCATTCTCACAGTCCCTGCATCTGACTTCCAAGACTTGGGTGGTGCAATCAGAGCCTTTGCCAATGAAGACTGAGGCAAAGAAGTCATTCAGAACCTCAGCCTTCTCCAAATCCTGCGTAGCCAGTTCACCTGATAGCTTCCAGAGGGGGCCTACGTTGTCCCTGGTCTTTTATTTGCAATATACCTATAGAATCCCTTCTTGTTATCCTTAACATCCCTAGCTAAGTTTAATTCTAACTGGGCCTTAGCTTTCCCCACCTGGTCCCTAGCTTCATGGACAACATCCCTGTATTCATCCCAGAGCTCATGTCCTTGCTTCCACCTTTTATAAGCCTTTTATTTTCTTCGAATTTTTCTCAACAGCTTCTTATCCATCCAAGGAGGTCTCCTGGTCCCACTGCTGCACTTCCTTCTAGTTGGGATGCAACACTCCTAAGCTTGCAGCAGGTGATCCTTGAATATCATACAGCAGTCTTGGGTCCCCCTGCCCTCTAGAGCTATATCCCATGGAATCTTATTAAGCAGGTTCCTGAACAGACCAATGGCTGTTCTCTTGCAGTCCAAGGCAGTAAGTTTGCTGCATGCTCTTCTCACTATTGTGAGGATCTCGAATTCTATAATCTCATGATCACTGCATCCAACCAGCCCTTCCCTGTTGGTGAGCACGAGGTCAAGCAGGGCACCTCTCCTTGTCGGCTCCTCTATTACTTGCAGAAGGAAGTTGTCTTCCGCACAATCAAGGAACCTTCTTGATCGCTTGTGCTGGGCCATGCCATCGCTCCAACAGATGTCTGGGTGGTTGAAGTCCCTCATGAGAACAAGGGTCTGCGAGCTTGAGACTTTTCCTATCACTCTGTAGAGTGCTTCATCCACAGAGTCCTCTTACAGGCGGTCTGTAACAGATCCCCACTGTTATGTCTCCCATTGCTGTTTTCTCTTTAACCCTGATGCACAAACTCTCTGTTAACTGACCACCTGTCCCCAGAGAGAGTTCCATAGTCTCCAGCCTATCCCTAACATAAAGGGCAACTCCCTCTCCCCTTCTACCAGGCCTGTCTTTCCTAAAAAGCCTGTAACCTTCCATTCCATTCCATTCTTTTGTTTGCACTTAAAATAGTTGGGGTTTCCCTAGTTTTTTGTTCATTTGTTTGTTTGTTTTGCCTTATTTTTAGTTTCACTTCTACATGCTGCTCAGTACTTGGAACAGCACAACTTTTTATCCTGAGGGGTCAAATCAATACTCTAGTAATATTAGATAGGTCAATCTTGTGCTCAGTTTAAATTTATGTAGTTTATCAAAACACAACAAAATTCTAACTGCCTAGAAGCAGAAAAAAAAAAAAATCAGAGAATAAATTAGGTTTTACAGGCTTAACTATCCTAACTCCATGAAACAGGAATACTTTTTGAAGGTTAACACAACTGACAAAACTAATTAAGAAAACTACCTGACCTTATTGAAAAGGGAGCACAAAGCCTTATGGGCACTGTAGTCATTACTTTATATTCCAGTGTGTCAATAACCTAAAAAGCTACAGCTTGTTTCAGCATACACCACTAGTAGTCTGGGGAAAGATTACATTTTACCTGCAGAGGCTTGTGAAAGACAGCAGAGCTATCATCAGCCTCATCAGACATAAGAAAGAGTGTAAAGCATCTGCTGCAAATAATTTTAAAAATAATTGGCTTTAAAGAGCTATCTCCTTGCTGCAGTTCCTGGGAAGAAGTCATGTGATGCTTCATATACACAGGGTTTGAATTTCTGATTAGAAGAGAATATGTTTTTTTTTTACATGTATATATCTAGCCAAAGTAAATCCAGAAGTAATAAATTCTTTTTTTGAGAATTCAAATGGAAAAGAAAAGAAAATGCTTTTTGATAGTAATGATATGATAGCTGTGACTTTCTACCCTTTTTTAACCTGTCAATGGCAAATGATGTGTTGTAAACTTAAGTGTTGTAAATGCCTCTGATAGTCAGGCTTAGAAGACCCAGAAGACTTAATTGTACATTGAGAGCAATTGTTTAAAGTTTTGCCTAAAATATTTTTATTATATTGTTATTATAGTCAATACTTCACTTAGGAAAGAGGCTCTGTATGATTTCACCAGTTCCCAGATATCCCGAGGCTGGCTGTGCACTTTATGCAGGTGCAAAGAGATGAGAAATGGACATGGCAGTAACATTTCTACAAGGATACATTTGTGACCATAAAATTATGAAATCATTTAGTGCCTTTATTTAACTAGTGGACTTGGAGAAGCTGCAAGATAGCCACTGCCTGTGCTCAGATGGAACAAACATGCAGAGTTTTATGGACTGTTCCTGGAAATGTGTATAATTATATAAACCTTCTCATTTCTTTTTGATCAGTTTAATTTAGCAAGAGAGTTTTCATTTTTTGAGGTTAAGTGCATGATAGAACTTTTAGTAGGAAAACAATAATTGGTTGTATAAAGTAATTAGGGTTGTGTTTGTTGTTTACACCATATAGTAAAACGATACATCTGTAAGCCAGCTCTTACTGCAGCATCCTATGGTCTGATTCTTCGTTATGGTACACTCCTTTTTACTTTTATTTTATTGCTACAAATAGTTTTAAAAGAGAAATTTGGTTTTCTTCCTCAACATCCAAATTCTATGGTCTAGATCTTTAAGTATATTTGGATCTAACCTGCAATTATGGATACAGTCAAATAGGAAACCTGCTACTATAATGGTTTTGTTTCTCTCTGATTCCAGATTTTCTCTCTTACTTTCAGCATCATTTGAAATTCAGATCTAAACCATAGGATGTCAGTGGACGAATAGCACATTTTTAACAATGACCTTAGTGATCATCAATGACCTTAGTGCCTAAAATATTAAACCTTTTGGTTTATAAACATAATACCCTAGTTTTCTCAACTTGTACCTGGAGGAATTTTTTGGAAGAGAGACACTGTTTCTAATATCCATGTGATTTGTGACAACACTGCTAGCAAAAGTGCTACCTAAAGATAACTCAAACATTTGTTTTTGACATGTGATATCTTTGATCTTCACAATATTTAAGATATACATAGTAATTATATGGTAACTGTATTATTTCCTTTCCAAGTCACTCTCTTCAGACAGTTTTTGCCACTCTGAAGGACCTTCTGTAAACAGAATATACACAACTGATGAGTACAAAGATATTTATTGTCAACACAGATGTTAAATCACAAGGACTAGAAAACACCTGAGCTAAGCATTAATATGCTCATCATTATAATGAGTATCTGCAGGCCAAGCAGCTAGAGTCAGGTGAGAAAGACAGGGTCTCTGACCTCCTGATTTCTGATTATCTCACTTTTAACTCATGATTTTCATAAAAGTTTCACATCAGTATTTCTCCTCCTGCATCCTTTGGGCTGCTAATACTGTCTCAGCAATCATACTTCTGTCCATACTTTTACTTGTTTTGCGTATCTTCCTTTCACAGACTTTCTCATGAGTTAAGCTCTATTAGTAAAACTGAGTCAAGGTCACAAAAACATGTGGCACCAAATGAGGACATAAATTACAGACATCAGAGCCCGAGGGAGGAGGGTTGCAGAAAAATGGGCCACCTCTGAACCAGTTTCCTGAAAAAAGGCCTATTGCCAACTTTGAGGTCATTGTGAAAATTATGTCTAATTATAAATAACATATTCTCTAATTTAAAAAAAAAAAAAAAA
>NDXB01012198.1:380004-393627 GCA_002631895.1 Agapornis roseicollis | reverse complement strand
CCCCCCCCTTTTTTTTTTTTTTATTTAGATCTGGAGTCCTTCCAAAACTGAAAGTCATAGATGCGTTATGCTAAATTCAGTTGCAACATACATTTCATCTTACTTTTCCCTATATCTGAAGCTCTCATTTGAGAAAGAAAAGAAGTTTAATTTAATACATACTGAGAGTCTCCTCCATAATGTCAGCCCAGGATGACGATGTGAGTGTCTTGCCAGAAATATAGCTACTCCTTTAATCTCTGTACTCATTTTATCTGGCAAGATATAAGTCCCTAAATCTAATGTTTATAGACAGCAACCAAGTACAATTAAAGCACCTTTGACTTTTATATGTACCTTTAAAAATACATATATGTTTAATTATACATCTAATTATTGATTTATATGTGTATGTGCATATTCAAATATAAATTTGTATATATTTGTATGTAAATATATACAAGCCTTAGGGAGAGTTGTTCACTTGAAAATGGCAGGACCTCCCTGTAACAGCCTTAAATATAGTAAAATGTCTTTTCTGCATTAGGGAAACTAGCAACAAAATAGTTTCTCAAGGAAAGGAAACTCAATTTACAATTCAGTCACTGGTGTAAGGGATATATTTTTCATACTGTGCTTTCATCTCTGTATCTTTACGTTGTTTAAAATTGAATACTTATTCATTTTGTCTGAGATCCTTACCTACAATTAATCCATTAGAATGTTCAAATTCAGTATTCTAGGCTTTCTTTATAACCACTGAAGAGGCAATACTTTTTCCTTAGATCAACTGCCATTTCAAATATGGGTCTTACGCTGAAAGAGTAGGAGAGATGAAACTTCATATTGGTGTATGTCCTTGCCAGTTCTTCTGTCTCCCCCTTCTCACTCCTTCTTCTGCTCTCAAGGAAGGGATGAATCAGCCTTCAGAACAGACAAAATGCACATATTCTGCTCTTATGACTAAAAGGAACCTAAATAGTCAGTATGAACTGTCTATTTTTTAGATTATATGAAGAAGAACTAACTGAAGATCTGTCTACTAACATAAATGGGTTGTTTTGTCTAATCGCTGCAGGCAAAACCTGGACCTTTTCATTAATCTCCACTTAGATATTAAAGAGGGTGCGGAAGTGTTTTCATACTGGGTAAGCTTATTCTTCTGTAAAGTTATATTATTAATGCTACATGGATTATTTAACATCACTTTTATGCAAAAAGTAATTAAATATGAATGTTTATTTCTCTCACTTGGTAAATACACGCGATCTCAAAATACCAAAGGAAGCAATTATTTAAATGATTATACTATGCATTCCTTTTTTTAAAAATCTTACATGTTACATAGTCAATCTTCACAACAGTGTTACAAGAAACCAGCATTCCAATCAGTGTTACGGCACATAATAGCTGTGCAGCAGCACTGTTGTAAGAATACACAGTTGATATAAAAATTCAGCCTATCATAAACTTTTCATTACAGTTTATATACAAGGAATGTAAGTCTTAACATTTCTATTCATTTTCATAAGAATTAAATTAGAATTCAAGCATATCAGGGAAAAACATGAATTAAAAAATTACGAATACCTAGAAAAGTGGATAGAGATTAGTGGTACAGACTGTAATCTCTAATATAGTTTATCTGTGAGATGTCACTAGTTTTCATCAGGGCTTGATCATTCTGAAGCCACCAGTTTTATATCTAAGAAACAGAATCAAAACTAATTCAAAATTAGTTATTATTTTAATAGCACAAACTCCGAGAACCTAGGACACAAGGAAAGGATTCTTATGTCAAAATGTATCAAAAAATAAGCTGTTCTGTTACTTAAAGTTTGAAAAAACTACCAGAAGAGTTTTACTGAGTGGAGAAGGTTTTACATGTTATGCTTCCATAAAGTTTAAAAATCCAGTTTCAGTCTCATCAGCATGCAACTCTGCAATCCTTTAAAGAATCACAGAATGGTTGTTTGGAAAGGTCCTCTGGAAGTCACCTGGTCTAAGTCCTGGGCTGAAACAGGGCTGCTTAGAGCAGGCTGTTCAGGACCTTGACCTGGCCAATTTTAATATCTCTAAGAACATATTCCTGCTCAATTAATGTTCAACTTAGAACTGCAGGAGCCAGGACTCCCGGGTCTTTTGCTGCCAAGCTGTTTTCCGGCTGAGCAGCTCCCAGCATATGCTGGTGCAGGGGTGTTTCCTCCCCATGCACGACTTTGCATTTCTCCTTGTTGAACTCCATGAGATTCCTGTTAGCCCCTTTCTCCATCCTGTTGAGGTCCCTGTGGATGGCAGCATATCAGCCACTCCTCACAGTTTTATATCATCAGGACATTTGCTGAGGGTACACTCTGTGCCAATCACATAACTCATTAATGAGGAGGTTGTACAAGATTGCACCCAGTATGGACCCCTGAACAATATTGCTAGTTACTTGCTTTCAGTTAGACTTCTTAACAATTTTCACAACCCTCTGGGGTCAGACATTCAACCAGTGTTCACCTCATTGTCTGCTCATCCAGCCCATACTTTATCAGCTTCTTTGTGATGATATTACAAGACATATTGAAAAAAGCCTTACTGAAGTCTAGAATTACAATATCAACTGCTCCTCCGTCATCTACCTCGCTAGACATTTCATTGCAGAAAGTTGTCAGGTATGAGTTTGCCTTGATAAAACCATGCTGATTTCTCACAATGAATTTCTTGTCCTTCAAGTGCATGGAAATTGTTTCCAGGATTAGTTGCTTCCTTTCTAGCGATCGAGGTGAGGCTGACCAGTTTGTAGTTTGCTGAGTCCTCATCCATGACCTTTTTTGAACATAGGAGTAATATTTTCTTTTCTTCAGTCCCCAATTACCATGACTGTTCAAAGGTAATCAAGAGTGACCTCACAATGGCATGTGCCAGCTTGCTCAGTAATCATGAATGCATCCCATCAGTTTGCTTAAGCATTCTCTGACTTGATCTAATCTCACAAACTACAAGTCTTCCTTTTTGCAGGGTCTTGGATGCCTGAAGGCTGGTCTTACCAATGAACACTGAGGTGAAGAAGGCATTCGGTGCTTCAGCCTCATTCCTGCTCTGTGTTACCAGGTCCCCTGCTGTATTCATCAGTGGGTCCACATTTTCCCTAGTCTTCCTTGCTGCTTGTGTACTTATGGGAGCCCTTCTTGTTGCCCTTCACATCCACTGCCAGATCAGACTCCAGGTGGCCTTTGGCTTTCCTAACTGTATTATTGCACATCTGAATAGTCTCTGTATTCCATGTTACTTGTCCTTACTTCCACTTTCTGTGTACTCCTTTTTTAATATTAGTTTCACCAGGAGTCTCTTGTTCATCTGTACAGGCTTCCTGGCATTTTTGCTTAACTTCCTGATTTGGATGGAGAGCTTGGAGAAGGTGACCTTTAAATATCAACCAGCTTTCTTGGTGTTGTCTCTCTATGACCCTATCCCATCAGACTCTGTCAAGCGGATTTCTGAATGGGCCAATCTGCTCTCCTGCAGTCCAGCCTTAGTATTTATTTTTTCTCAGCTCCTTTTTCTCAGGACCCTGAACTCCACAATCTCATGGTCACCACAGGCAAAGCTACCTTCAGCCTTCTCCTCCCCAGTGAATCCTTCTTTGCTTGTATGTGTGAGGTGCAGCAGATCACCTCTCCTTGTTTGTTACTCTGTCACTTGTGTCAGGAATTTACCATCAGCGCCCTCCAGGAACCTCCCAGGTTGCTTGTTCCCTGCTGTGTTTTTTCTCTAACAGATATCAGAGTGGTTAACCCCCCATGATGACCAGGGCTTGTGAATGTGAGGCTACTTCTAACTGCCTGTAGAAGGGTGTCATCTACTTACTTCTATGGCCTATAGCAGATTCACAGTACAACGTCACCCATTTTGATCTGCTCTTTAATGCCTACACTGCTCTTTAATGCCTACACAAGAGCTTCTCAGGGCAACCCATCTCTTTTTCTTCACTGCCTGTCCATCATAAAGATCCTGTATCTTCTGCTGCAGCACTCCAGTCACACGAGCTGTTCAAACATGTCTTCACTATCCCAATAGTATTGTAGCCATGCAAAATACACACAGATCTCTAACTCCTCCTGATTAATCTTCATGCTGCATATGTGAGTATATAGGCATCAGAGAAGCACCCCAGCACGCTGAAATACTAGAATGGGCCTAGGTGTTTCCCCACAATGTTGTATTCTAGGCACTTCCTTTCTTACATGCAAATATTTGAGGTGACCCCACTTGCGCACTGTTTTGTTGTGTTACCTTTTGTTCACATTACCCTAGTCCCTTTTCTTGTCAATCTTGTCCATCACTCCCTCACACGGCTGCTGCTAAGTCTCGTCCTCCCACGAAATTCCTAATTTAAAGGCCTTCTTACCTGGTCAGTCATCCCTACTGGGAAAAAGACTTTTGTCTTGCCTACCTACAGGGATCTCATATCTCCCCCCACAGAAGGCATAGACACTCAAACAGTCATAGAAACCAAAATCAGGTGTACAAATAATTGTTGACATGCAGTCCCAGTCCTCTCCTCCCCACACCATTTTTCCTCAATGGCATGATGGAGAAGAACACCACCTGGGCACCTATGCCCCAGAAGTCTCTAGTCAAGACTGGTACTCTCCAGGTTGCCCCTGAAAGTATCACTGGTGCCCACATGGAAGAATATCAGCAGGTAATAGTCAGAGGGTTGGTTGAGCTTTGTCAGTTGCAACAACCTGGACTGAGACTCTGGGAAGCAGCAACCTTCTTTATATAACAGGTTATGTCAGGTGCCTCTATTCCCTGCAGCAGGGAGTCACTGACTACTATCCATTGCCTCTTCCTTCTGGTGCTTCTCGCAGGCTCAGGGTCAGTTGGCCCATGTGCTCTGCTTGAAAGTACACCCAGCTCCTCAACTTTGATGGCAGTGAACCTGTTCAGTAGCTGCAAATGTTCAGGTGTAACAGGAGCCTTCCTCTTGTGCCAGGAAGAGGCACAAGAAGGTACGTGCTTCCATTCTTCGCCTTCCTCAGAGTTTCCACTTGCCATGCTTCTAGGGTCAGGTTCAGTAACTGAGTTTGGCAGAAGGTACCCAGTGTGATACCAGCTACACAACTTTTTACCATGCACAGGTGTCCTCAGATAATTTTCATACCAGTAGCATTGCTGCCTGTCTTTACAGGCTAATGAGAGTCACTGTGCATAGCTAGCTTACATTGGATAATAGGCAATAGATCATATTTTTCTCATCATATATTCAAGTTTGTCATTTAAATGTGTGCTAAATGATGTAGAGAGTAAAAAAAGAACTGTCACATTTTTATAGTCAGCCATTTTATAGGAGGTTCCATTTGCACACAGGTGGAACTAAAATAATATCTAAAGTCTCAGATCACAAAATTTAGGAAATAAATAGCTACAAAAGTAAAAAAAATCTTTCAACTTTTCCAAATCAATAGTGTCCCTGTGTGTAAGACTACAGAAAAAGACTAGACATTAAATATCCTAAGTAGCATATTTATTTTCAGACTTATTTTACAAATGTACACTGAATGACTTATAGGCAAGTATTTCCTGTACTTATGCATTTGAACTGAATCAACTACAAAACTAACAGCTCCAGTTTCTCTGTGGAGCTGAACTGAAGAAATGTCTTCCCACTATGCCAAATACTTTCCAAACAGAACAGATTAGTTCCCTATTTTCCATAGTCAAAAGGTCACTGTATTTATACCAAATGGAATAAGAATGATGAAACAAAGCAATAATTCTAGCATCAATGTATATATTATTCCAGCTCCCTTTACTGATCTTCCAGGCCACATTGTCTCTCTTTATTCTAAATATGCCGACAAATCCTCACGGGCACACTTGTGTTCCAGTTTCAAAAAGAATAAGGATCACACATATCAAAGTTCTATATATGGAAATATTTCTTGTCACACAAAATGGATCTATTTACTGTCTGACTGTCAACCCTTTCCTGATCAAACCAGACAACACCAGCTTCTGCTGCTTTTCCAGAATCTTGGCAGGCTCTCCTGACATCTGCACATCTTGCATTTACAAGTAAACAGATTCCAAAGCTGTCAGTGGATGGAAATAATTTTGAAATCCAGAGTGAATACAGATAGATTCCCTGTAAAAGGCTTTTATTTCTGTGTCAAGTGGTAGAATTGTTAGGACAGAAGCTTCTATTTTACACTTCCCTATTTCCAACAACATCCCAGATGACTGGAAACTTCTCAACAGTAAATGAATGTAGGATTATTTTAAACTGCTTTGCGCATTAAATAAGGAAGTGGAAAAAAAATCCTTAGGATATTTTGTTACACACAAATAAATAGAGGGGGTGGGGGAATATCTTATACTGTTTTTTCTTTCCTCTTTTTCAAAGGAAGATTTCAAACAAAAAACTGTTTCTAGTTTATTTACGATAGTGTCATATGAGAGTGCTTTCAGTAGCTACAGACTACAGCATACAGTATTGGCAATGTAATATAACCCTTTCATTTCTTATTATAGCTCACTTTTCCATAAAAAGTCACAGCTTTAAATTTCAGTATTAGTTTGCTTTGGCACCCATTAGCCTGAACTAGTTGTTTATTCTGGATGCTGCAAAACTGTGATCTCACATCTATGATGTGAGATTGACATCTTGACAACTGAGCAGAATTTCAGAACATTTCCACCATAATTGGGCTTTTTAAATAAAACCAGATTGCCTTTAGAATAAATTTTTTTGGGACAAAATTTAAGAGTTTCTAATTTTTCCACAGAAGAATAAGCAAAATTGCCATACTTTTAACTGTTAACTTAGGAGAAATTACAAGAACAAAAATCTGAAATGCAAATAGCTAGAAACAGATAAATATTTTCTGGTTTTAACAACACTAGGAAGCACAAAATAATCTTTGAAATGTTTTCCAGTATTTGGACAAAAAGCATTCTCTGAAAGCGTCACTGAACCAATAAAATGAGGCTAAACAAAATTTATTCTTTAAATTCAAACAAAGCTCCTCCAACATTAACTAAGATTCAAGATGTTGCATGGTTTCATCATTGCACTGCTGATTCTTAAAGTTTATGGCCAATGATCCAAAATGCACAGTCCCTCGCCTACAAGGGAGGGCTCTAAACCTTGAGAAGGTACCTTGCCTGGCATCCTTACTCAAAGGGAGAATGACCAGCTGCAGTCCTGCTGCTCCAAGGAGGGCCAAATACAAATGGCTGTCCAGCAGGGCTCCATTTACACCCTAGTTGAACCTGACCTGTGGTCAGATATGCTTATGTAGCCCCCCATTAGCTCAGGACCCAATTTACTTGCCCTGTACCTCCTGACCGCCACCATGTCAATAGGACAAGGGCTGCACATGTGGGGAGCTCTCCTGGGTTTTTGTTTGTGTCACGAAGCTTTCACTGGCTTTTGTCTAGTCTTTGACAGGGTGGGTGTACCTGCCACAGAAAGGAAAAAGCTATTGCTGCTACTGTATCCTTTGGAGTGCAGCCCTACTAACAGCTAATATATGAGTGGATGTCTCCTAAAGCCAAAAGTGGTCATCAAGGGAGTCAGATGCAATGGAGCTCTTTAAATGGTAAGCAAGGAGTCTGGTAGTACATTGACCCTTACCTGAGTGACAAAACTTGAGCACTTTGTTTAAATGTGTGGCAGCATGGAATGAAATGCCAAACTGTTATGTACCTTGAATATACAACTCTCTTGGAACATTGTAATAGAGATAGATATGTCAGCAACACAATTTGGATGAGAAGAGCTTTTCTATATTATGCATTTTGCTGCAGGAAGAGCAAGTGCATTCATTAATGACAAGGCATTACAGGACTGTGAGAAAAACAGTGTCAACAAAACTTAACTGGCTTTTGCTTAAAGCCTTGAAAGAGGCAAGTGTCAGCCAAACCCTCACCCCAAGCTGAACTACTGAATGTTGTCTGCATGACAAAAAGGCTGCTTGACCTACTTTTATCTTCTGGATGAAAATTAAAGGTTTCTGTCTGCTAATGGTTATTGCATGTCCAAACTAGCTGAAATCAAGTGACTTTTATTTCTTCCAAAAATATCTGAGCTAAATATGTCCTGGATGATGAAGGCAGAATTACAAGATACTCTGAGGGAATTATGAGTTTTACATTGACTTTTGATTAGGAAAAGCTATGTTACTTAGGGCATGTACATAAGGTGAGCCTAAACAACAAGAGCAACAAATATGTTCACCAGGACATACACCTATGGATAACAAAACATAGTTGTAAAATTTTCTATAAACTGCATATTGAGCATTTGGTGTCATTTTCTCTTTTCACTTAGGATGCAATGTGATGAAAGGCAGTGAGTGCTAGGAGCATCTTGTGCATATGACAGGTATCCTCAAAAAGGAGTACAGTTATAAAATACTTCATTTATGACATAGCCTCTGTAGCTACTCTTAATTGTCTTAATTGCCCTTCACATTCCCTAAAAGGTTTTTTTGTTATTGATGGTTTTGGTTTGGGTTGTTGTTTTGTTTTTTTGTTTTTTTTTTTTTTGTTGGTTTGTTGGGTTTTTTTCCCCACAAAATATTTTTTTGGGCAAGCAGAAGGTCATCGTACAGTAGTGATGGCGTAAAACAACAGACAGGCTTTATTCTTAAGAGCACATAATTCAGCAATTTCTTCCTGCATGGCTCCATTCCAACATCAACACAACTGTATGAAAGTTTCATGACTATTTAACAATTTTGGACAGATAAAATGCTCATTGATGGAGACTGTATTGCTCAAAGCTTAGGGTTTCACTGAGATGCTCAGTGGGGGAGGAGGGGGGGAGGGCATAAGCTAACATATTGATAGACTGCAGATGAACTCCTATAAGCATTGAAAAAAAACCTGCAAAGTCAGATTTTATTTCAACTTCCAGTACAAAACAGAAAATGTTCATCTGGAAATCACAATGTCATTTACACTGTTTCATATACTGTATTGTTTAATAATTTCTCCAATACTATTCCTTGGAGACTCCAATAATGAGCTGGTAAAGTTTTACAGAAAAAAAGATAATTTCTTCCTCTGGATACCTTACTCTTCAGAACAAGGTGAGTCATACAGTGAAACAAAATTAAAATGCAGAAGACAAGATAAAGCTGGGAAGAAACAAAGAAGAAACAAAGAAGAAAGCCACAGTCAAAATAACTGCATTATTTTATCCAGGGCATATCAGCTTATCACATGCCCCAGCTTTGGCAAATATAATTTCCACTGAGGAAAAAAAAGGGAGACAAAACCAAGACAGCAGCAGAAATAAAACTATAAAATCCCATAGTTATGGTAATGAGTTTTAACCTACTTCTGGCACAGCAGAAGAAGGGCAGACTTGTGGGATTCACCATTTATCGAGGCTAAGCACCAAATCTTTCAGGTGTCAAAAAAAAAAAAAAATAATCATAAAGCAAAGGTAAATTATTTCCTCTACTGGTCAGTGTGTGTCATGCCTGATTACCTTTATTAATATGGCAAAATGAGGACGTGACGTGAAAGTGGTTTGGGGAAAATTGCACTGTTACACAGCTGCGGATGTCTATCCACTGACAGACATCCAAGAATAGTTTTGTTGAAGTTAATCAGCATTACAAGATAAAATAATGAGCTTATAATTAACTGTACAATCCCTGGATTTGAGTGTATTCCTTCTTTGGCAGAAAGAGGTTATGATTACTCTAGAAATTCAAGGTTTTATCTAGCTTTTAGTCACAGCTGTTCTGTATAGTGTCTTTTCACTTTAAAAGTACAGCATGGAAAACCAGAGAAGCATACCTGGGCTACCTGCAGCACTTATAGAAGAAACTGCAAGGGCTATATGTCTATTCCTGCAGCTCTTTGTGAATGAGAATGATTTCTGATTCACAACTAAAAAGACTCTTTCCCTTCAATGTGCACTTCAGTGGATTGTTGTATATAAAACTTTAATTGCAGACTTTTCCAATTCAGAAGACAAAAAAGAAGCTCGGATGGGAAAGTTGAGCTCAGATCCTTCAGTGTTACATTGCTGAACCAAGTAAGTCACCAGATTTTACCTTGAAGCACAGATTTTCTTTCCTCATTTACTTTGTTTCTCAAAAAACTGCATTATAAAGCTATAATATAGTTCCTGCTTTCCAAGGAATTTGGCACATTATATCACAATTAAAAAATACAATAAAAAATGGGGCAATAAAAATGCCATAGAAGCTTCTATAAACTATGCTAGCAAGCAATAAAACAAATAGAGTTTAAGTGTAAGAAAGAGGTATTGCTGCCAATAGAGGAAGAGTTTTATTGAAAAGTATATATACAGTCATCTCTACATTCATATTTTTGAAATAGTGAATGTTCTTTAAAGGGCAGTACTGCTGTTTAATTCAGTGATTGAGATCAGCATGTATATTGTAAGGATTCTTGTACTGCAGGTAATTAATACAGCTGCCTTTAGCCCACAGAATTATTCCCAGATGAGTGTAATAATTTGGTTAGAAGCTGAATTGATTTTTTTCCTTAACACACCAGGAAACTACCATAACAGAGAATGGACCCAACATTATATAAACAAATACCTTAGAAGTCCCATTTTAAAAAGAAAACAAGAACAAAAAAATGTACCCTTCAATGATCTTTAAGCCTTAAAATATCCCCTCCCATTTGGAGCATTTGTATCAAGACTAATGCTTCTGCTTCTCCTCTTTTCTCTTTGACTTAAACAGTGAAATACATATGGGCTCCCTTTTGTGATGTTTGAGTTTCATGGTAGAGGTAAATTGAAGACAATGCCAGGATTTAGAAATGTTTGTCACCAGCTTGAGGGTGGCATTGGGCTGGGCTGGGCTGGCAGAGCCTCTGAGCTCCAGTCCATGCCCTGACAAACTTCCAGTTCTCCAACTGGAAGCTGACTGCTGGCACCAACACCAACTGACCCTATATGCAAAAATTTGACATGTTTGGCTCAGAATAGGCTACTGTGCACAAAAGAATGAAGGCAAGGTATATCAAATTTGACTTTTGTTATTAGTTGGTAAAATATGGCCTTTTCAGCCTAGAAAAAGATTTCTGAAGCTAGATAGCTCATCGCTTCAGGATAGAGTAGAAATAGTATGCAATTTCCTCCACAGCTCTTCCTCTTGGACTTACCTCTATACTAAAGGATGGAGACTATTGAAAAATACGCAAGCAATACCTAAGATTTAAAATTAGGTTCACTATTAATAATCTATCAATGATTTTTCTTAAAGGGAATATCTAAAAAATGCTGTCATAAATGACATTGAATAAGACCTGAAAACATGTAACATTATTTGAAAAATGGGGAAACAAACACTTACATTGGAGAACATCTATGTGTTTGAGAGTATTTGTTCTTCCAGGTTTGTTTGAAAAAATATCAAATTAAGCTTTTTATTTTTGTAGGCTGTTGGGCATTTTTCTGCCTTTTAAGCAGAGAGGACTTCGAAATAGCTTTGTTTACTCAAATAGCTTTGTTTACATTGGGTGGATGCCCAGTTCTTCAATAAGGACATTGGATACTGTTTCTGCTGTCAATTCTTTACTTCTGTAACACCCCTGCACTGCTCACTTTACCTTCAGTGGCACGAACCATTCTTGTGAGGCAGGAACTGTCTACAACAGTGTAAGAAAAGCTGAGAAGTTTACTTGTGCAAGTAAAATTTACTAACTCCCACCAAAACCAAAAAGAATGAATGTTGCCTTTTCTTTTCTACCTCTCTTGACAATGAAAATGTGCTGAAAGTACACTCTTTGCCGGAAATTCCATAAATACCTCCACTTGGGCAAGGGTCAGAGTTATAGGTAGCCAGCTCCCCATCAGTGAGTGCCAAAACTGAGTAACAACTAAGCTTTAAGAAAACTCTCTCTACACCAGCAGCTCTGAAATGCTTTGAATTTATTCCAACTTATTCAGGAGAGAAGGTCTTCTATGCATCCATCACCATCTTGTCAAGCAAAATTGAGCTCTCTCCAAACAGCATGAAACTGTGCTGTTATTCTTTTCTGTAACTCTACATGTTTGTCAGTGTACTCACAGGCACACTATGTATATAATATTACTCTACCACCAATTCATATTCCCAAGACTCAGGAACATCTACAGCTACCAGCTTGAGATGACCTCATCTAAGTATGCTAGTGGATGCTATATGAAAAGAATTATATGATCACGATGGTAATCCTGTATCTTCAATCACATTGCTACTTGTAGTATTCTGGATTGTCTATGGCAGCTGGCTACCTTTCTGAAGTAGATTTACAGAAGGTGTTAAGGGAAAGAGCAGGGTGTTGAAGATGAGTGGTCTTGATGAAAAGGAGTAATTACCTTTTCCATTTTTTTTAAATGCTGTGTCTTCAGGACTTCAGTATGTACTGCTAAAGAGTGAAACCTGAGGGAATATAATCTTGGTACAGTGTTTTCAGGAACCCTAGTACATTTTTCTGATATGATTAAGGAATAGGTAGGCTAATAAGTTACCCTCAGGTATGGGACTGTGAACATTAGCTTATGCCAGCTATTGTCATTTCTGTGTACATGTTCCTACCTGATGGTAAAAGAGAAATTCTCCCAGGTAGCGTTAAGTGAAGGTAATAACAGAGAACTAAGAATCCTCACATTTATAATACAGGTTAAGTGAAAGAAGCTCACACTGAAGCTTGTTTTTTGGAGGCTCATTCATCTGCTTATGCCTCTAATACTTTTAAGGTGTTACGGTTATTTTAAGATCTGTGCATGCCTTCAGTCTAGTAGTAAATTTGTGAAAGACAAAATTCAGATGCCTAAAGGCCATGTGAGTTTGAAATCTGACTGACAAATCGGGGCTCTGTATCTGTTCTGAGCAGAGATTAAATTGCACTAACTGAACTCACAGCATTTGAAGACCACAAGTAAAATAATTTCAGCAAAAGCATTTGGCAATGCACTAGGTGTATTCACAGCTGTTTGTCTGACTTCAGTAAGTTTTAAAAGTATATTAATAGTTGCTATGACATAAGTCTGAAGACTTCTACCTAAAGGACAGTTGCATTCAGACAAATATTGAAATTTTCAGAGAGAAATTCAGAAAGCATATGTAACTTCCCATGTTACAATAGGTAACCATATGGGTGATAGATAGCCACATTGCTGGACTATAAATTGGTTTTAATACTTGGTTTTATTCTGTTTGTATTGTGTGCATTTTTAGTTTAGTCTAACCATGTGGAAGATTCTTGCTGCAATTATAAACAAATATGTCCTCAAAGCCTTTGAGATAGAACTTGGAAAATACCATTTCCATTGAACATCAAAGGGAATAAAGCAACTTTTCATATTCATGGATGGGTGTGTATTTCAAACCACTTGCAGATTTAAGTGATTTTATCTAAACAGATAAAAAGTGCATCAGATTTTCTACCTTCCCTTGTCTTGATTCCCTGCTAAGGACTCTTCACTTGTTTTAAAAAGAAATGGCATGTCAATTTTGTTTTGAGACAACAACATAGTAACTGATAGGAATGTGAAAATTTGCTAAATTTAATTTAATGTGACATACTTATGTGTCTACACTACTGAGTGCCTAAACTGACTGAAAAATAAAAGAATATTATATTCCCAAAGCATTCCCTTCTCCCCCC
>NDXB01012198.1:367240-379377 GCA_002631895.1 Agapornis roseicollis | reverse complement strand
AAAAAAAAAAAAAAAAAAAAAAGGAAAAGGAAAAAAAAAAAAAAAAAAGAGAGAGTTTAGACAAGTAAAAACTAGAGCAATTACCATGAAGAGAATAAGCAAAAAGGAAAGTGACAGAAGAAATGCATTATTGAGTTGGATATTGAGGGGAAAATTATAGTTATGAATATTATAATAAATTATAATGAATAAATATTATAATAAATTAATACTATCAAAATTATAAGAATAGATTCATTGTACTCTTGCAGGAAGAGTAGGTAAAGATAAGGAGTTAGATTTAGTAAAAATATTGGGAAGCAATGGCCTATGACTGGAAGATGAAGAAACTGCATGAAACTGGGGAAAGGAAGAACAAGTTGGGAAAGCTTGATCAGCAAAGAAAGGGAGATCAGGAGAATATGTAGAACATGAAAATACTCACATCAAAGGACTTTATCTTTTGATCTAAGAGCAGTCTTAGGAGAATAATAAAGAAATATGCTAGAATGAAGAGATTAATAACTAGGACTTGAAGCTGTACTCTTGCTCTGTTCTGATATTTTGAGTGTCCTTTCATACCAAAATATTTATAGACTTCTTTACTTTTAACCAGAGGCCATTGTAATTTGCTGAACCATGCTCCTAGGATAAAAAATGAAATCATAATGTATGACCAATAAAATCTTGTTGCTTTAAAAGCTATTTTTTTTTTTTTTTTAGCCAGCAGGATTAATAAAATACTGTGCCTTTTTCTCTCCTGAAGTATTAAATTAAGGGAAGTGGAATAAGTTTCCTTTATCCCAGTATCCCAATTTCTGTCAGGGACCATCAAAATTAAGTAACGAAAGACCAAAGTATGGTGATTGAACAACATCTAGTTTTTCTAAGCAGTCTCTGCAGAGATGGATAACGGTAACATGGAATATCCTGGTACTGCAAGTGCTGTATATTTTCTGTGGGCAAGCAAGAGTATTTCTTCCTCCAAGGCTTTCATGCTAGTATATTTCATAAAGAACTCAAAAGTAGAAATGAAAGTTTAATTTATATATTACATGTTGCTCATATAATCTAAAATACTTGTATACCTTCAACAGTATTTTTTTAAATAACTTAATGCTCTTAAATTGCTGCATGGGAGGATTTAGCATCTAATACCACCATGGACCTTAATAATAAATCTCTTAATTTCTTCTCGGTGTTGTTTTCTTTGGCACTGGTTTTGTTTTTGTTCTTTTCAACTAACTAGTGGAGCTCTGTTAGAGCTACGTATGATTCAGCTGGCATTTTTTCCTTATACTGAAACTTTCTTAAACTGCAGGTTGATGGGAGACAAGTCTTCCTGGGCTTTATGTGCAGGTGTACTTAATTGTGATAAAATTATCTTTGGCATTTATTCAGGCTGTATATAGTAATATCTTCTGTCTTAAACTGATCACAGGAAGTCAGTCCTTATCCAATAGGCTTTGATGCTTCCAAATTCTATAATTTGCTAGATCTGCTTCTAGATTTTTCAAAAAGTGTGTGCAAATAATAAATACAAAGTTTCATCTGGACTTCTGTATCTTTGGCAAAAATGCAGCTTTGATTGTTTTGGGTATTTTTTCACCCTTGTGAGTCAGCCTATTTAGTAGACTTGTTTGGAAATAGACATTTAACTATTGTTCCACATAAGGATGCTCTACTATCTTGCTTCCAGTTTACTTTAAATCCACTTGAGCTGTTCAAGACAACATATTTTCAAGTAATTTCTAAAAATCTCATTACTTGTATATAAAAAATCAGTACCAAAAGTCACTAAAATTATCTCATAATCCTTTAAAGTAACCTCTTAGGTACAGGTAGCTGACAAAAATGTAGGTATATAATCAGTCTTAGCTGCCCAACCAGATATGTGAAGTACAAATTCGACTACCTGTTTATCTTTTGATTATGAAGTAGCTTAGAATATCAGTCTTGCTCTAATGAACTATTATATATTCCCATTTCTCTAATTGTGTATGTTACTCTTTATGCTATGATTTACTGCCAAGCATAACTAAAAAAGCTTCAAGAGTCACTCACCATGCCTACTGTTGCATCCTTGACATCTTAATTTTACCAAGGCACCTTGATTTCCTGAATGATGCTTTAGCTTGTCACACAATTCCCTAATCTCCTGTCTGACATGCTTCCACACTTTGTGTTAATTACAGTGAAAGACCTACTGGGCATTCCTGTACAAAGCATAGACAGTGTATTTGAGAAACTTCACTATTCGTGGTCTGCCTGTATAATATAAATGGTTTGGTTAATTGTTCCGGTACCCTTTTTATCAGTCTATAACCTTGCACACTGCACCAGGTGTTACACTTAGCTTATTTATCAGACAGGTAATTTATTAGGAAAATCTAGGAGGAAAAAAAAAAACAACAAAACAACAGTCTTGAAGCATACAGTCTAGATTTCTTACAGATTAAATAAACTAGAAGACCATATTCAGCTGTACATGTTACATGCCCCATCTGGTTATTCAGGTCATGGAACAAAACCGAGACAAATCTGAAGTAAATTCCCCTCAATACACTGATAATACAGACATCAGGACACTAAGCACAAAATGTTTCACCCTTTAAATCCACTCTGATAGCTCCATATTACTCCTTGAACAGACACAACCTCAGAGTTCTGAGACACATGTGGGAGATAAAAAGATGCTTTGCCCCTGCTCAAAATTAAATGATGAGACATGCTTGTTCCTTACTTAGTTTCTCTTCGCACACATTGACTAAACAAAAATACAGCATCCTAGAGACAAAGAATCATAGAATCATAGAATACTTAGGGTTGGAAAGGACCTTAAGATCATCTAGTTCAAGCCCCTCTGCCATAGGCAGGGACACCTCCCATTAAACCATGCCACCCAAGTCTTCATCCAACCTGGCCTTGAACACTGCCAGGGATGGAGCATTCACAACCTCTCTGGGCAGCCCATTCCAGTACCTCACCACCCTCACAGTAAAGAACTTCTTCCTTATATCCAACTAAACCTCCCCTGTTTAAGTTTTAACCCATTACCCCTTGTCCTGTCACTATAGTCCCTAATGAAGAATCCCTCCCCAGCATTCCTATAGGCCCCCTTCAGATACTGGAAGGCTGCTATGAGGTCTCCACGCAGCCTTCTCTTCTCCAGGCTAGACAGCCCCAACTTTCTCAGCCTGTCTTAATCAAGAAGATAAACAGGGGAAAAAAGGAAAATTAGAAGGCTTAGCTGAAACACAAAATAACGACAGTGTTTCTGAACATATATCTATAAGAAATATCATTCATTTCTGACAGATCTCAGATTTCCTATACAGGTAGAAAGCACAAATTAGAAAAGTTACCTAAAAGTTAAAGAACAACTCCAACTTCAAATACTGAATCAGCCTACTACATGAGTAGGACCATAATAATCTCACACACAGAACTTCTTTGGAAGCTTTTGTAGATATATCTAATTCTTTTTACTTTATATGATGATTATCCTTTACTTGATGGAAGCCTTATAAAACTCTCATTTAAAATTTTAATCTTAGATATTTTACAGGTTTGTCTCCTAATAAGACTGGGCTTTGGCTGCTACCAATTGCATATTCACAAAAGCAGGGACTGAGATGTTCACATTTCTTAACATATCTTGGAAAGAACTTTGTTTCAGGGATCCTCTGACATGTTTGAAAGTACCAGCCAGCCAAATCATCTCCTGACTTTTATAATGGTTATCGTCAGTCCCTGAGGAATAATCAGTTCCCTTCAGAATGGACTTATGTCTGTATAGTATTCAGTACCAGAAAGTTGGAAACTAAACAAAGAAAAATAAAGCAAAAATAAGGTTAAAAAATAAAACAAATAAGCAAGAGCCTTGAAGCAGAACCATATTTTTCTCATGAGACTAAAACTTATCTTTCAGTAAGTCTACAGTAAATCTTCTAAAAGTTCAGTCTATGGTATCATCAGTTGCAAGAATCAGACTTTCAGAATGAATAAAATGTATCTTGAAGCTAAATATCATGTACAGGATATTATTAGACACTGCAAATACCAATTGCATGTGGAAGCCTGACTAAAATGATCTAAGATAGTATTATACAAAATCAACACAGTACTGTAGTAATGCAGTATTTCTTTTATATGAAAGTTAGAAAAACAGCATCAGTCACAGATAATTTGCAATAGATTTTTTCTTCCTGGAAGAGACATTGTTTTAGGACATTTATTTCATAGAACCCACTTTACATAAACTATAGAACTATATTTCAGGCTTTCATTTTCCACTTTGAAGTTGCCTTCTCTTCTTAAAAGTTTTTCAAAAGTTTGCAGAAGGCCAGATTAAGGAGGACAGACCTTTGTAGTTCACAGAAGTCTGTATTCATTTTAGCAGGTCTGTGTTCTTATATTGTAAATGTGCCTCCCAGAAACTAACTTTGAGCATCCAGGTAGCTCATAGTGACACTCTTGAGCAATACAAATCATCTCTCACATAAATGCAATGTTTAACTCCAAGAACATGCTACCAGATATCTTGCTAACATCACCCAAATAGTAGATTCTACAAGATGAAAGAGGCTGGTCAGAGCTTCCCAATTTGAAAGATCTATATGAATAGACATTTTCCAGATTCCAAAAACCTGAGATGACACCAGCAAATGTTATGCATAAATCCACTATTTTTGTGTGCAAAAGAATTAGACAAAGTTTTTATTTCCTCTACTGCAAGTCAGCCTTTACTTATCAATCAAAAGAAAACCCCACTAAAAAGTCTGACAGTAAGAAATACCTGTAGCTATGACTGTGTTCTATGTTAAACCACCATTTAAGTTAAATCCCGATCATACACTTCCTGTATGGATGAAACAGATGGAGTTTAAAGGTGTAAGGTAACCTTTCTAGACAATATTGTATGATACTGCCATTAAGAGCTCCTCAATTTCACATTAATACAGTATAACTATACTGTGCCAAGCAACTCATGTCTTATTAAATGACAACTGAAAGAAGCAGCATGCACAGAAAATAGCTTTCAACACTAGGCTGATAGAAGTAGCTTTCTCCACACATACTGCTTAATAAAATATCATACACTCACCAAAGTAATGTCACATTTTTGGGTCTGATGTATTATTAAATCTTTAGGCTAATCTATTAAAATATCAAATTTCTATGCTATAACATAGTCCTTCCGGCCCATGATGATACTGTCCCATGAGAAGGCTCTGTTGGTTTCACAGAAAGCTGATGCAAAAATTATTTTCAAAACATACTACTTTGTCCATTTTGTTAGTGTGTAAACGTCTTTCCACTGGCTCCTGCTCCTTTACCATACTGAGTTTAAAACTACTTAATTTCACTCACAATGATACTCATAGCTATCTCAACTATTCCCTCTCGTTCAGATTGGAAAGGCTGACTTATTTCTGACTGACACTCTCAAAAACGTTATAGATTTTCAAAGAAATTTCATGCTTAATGATGCTGATCCCTGCACAGAGGTACAGTATATAAATAAGTGCAAACTTTTATCTCCTTCCTTTCTTCCTCCCAAATCCCTTCTTAAAAACATAACATATTTAACAAATTCAAAAGCTGTGCATTTTCTACAAATCGTGTAAACAATATTCTTGCTAGCCTGTCTTTATAAAATCTTTTGCTCAAACTATCCACTTAATTCAGGCAGGAACTGTCATATTTCACTGTGCTTGTACATTTGGGGTTGCCTTGAATTTCCATGAGCATTAGTAAAATGCTGAAGAATTAACAAACTGTGCCATTATTCTCACAAGGACAGGCTGTAAGAGGGGATGGCTTGACTTTTAACACAAGTGAAATTCCTTAGCATTATTATCCCTCTAAGAAATCTATAAATATCTTGGCATTTTATAGTCTAGCACTATCAGCAGCACTGACATTGAAAAGTCCCAAGCAGTAGATACTAAAATATAAAAAGTCTCTTGTAGCAGCTAAAATGCAAAAAGCAGCAGAAATAACCACTCCCAGTAAATAAATGTCAATGCCATTTGAGTTAGGTCTTACACTGCTTAAATGATAGATTGTACTTCAAAAGAAATAAAGTGTTCAGACTAACTGAACAGTCAGTAATGATGGAGGTTTACACCTAATATCAGTTCCTGACACACTACAAGTTCTTGATGAGAAAGGAAAAACAGGACTGGAGATCTTCAGTTAGGAAGTATTGTGAATTGCTACGGTTACTGAAATTATATTTTGGATTTTATTTTAAAATGCATTTACATACATGTACATTACCCTAGATTATAGAATATATCAAAACTCGTTGCTGTTAACACACGTTGTATAACTCCAAGACTTTGAAACAATATCCGTTACATCTTGTCAGACAATGGAGGAAGGGTAGCAAATATATAGGTAGCTTATTTTTCTCCTCCCCTTCTTTCCACCTGTATCTAGATCCTTTTAGGTTTTGAAGCCTCACGTTTCTGCAATGCAAAGTATTGATTTAGCTTATTCTATTACAATTGATATTGCTCAGATGTTGCATAGTTGAATCTCTGTAGTAAAGTACTAAGGTTAAATTTCCATTACATAATTTTGTTTACTTTTTTTTTATTCTGTCTCTTACTGAAAAAAAAGAAAAGAAACAAATATAGAAAGATTAACAAATTATTTTTACAATTGCATGTTTTATAGAAGTAACATCTCTTGCTCATGCAAGACATTGCCAGGGTGAACAGTGACAATTGCTCAGAGGTTCCTTTAAATATTAAATTATTAGTCCATTTCTTTAGCCACAAATTCATTTGATTTGACAAAGCATGAATCAAACTAATAAGGGATTCAGAAGCAAGTTACAAAGTAAACGACTGAAGTCTCTAAGATCTTTACAGTATTAGCTGTAAATCCCTCCCAGTTCAGTACAAACACGTTTCAATTTAAACACGTATTTAATGTACTCACATTCTAAGACTGCTTAGGTGCTTACCACTTACAATGTACTTCAGTACTCCTTAAATGATTTTCTGAAGCTGGATCCAAATGAACTCTTTTCTCCAGAAAACCTATTCAGGAGTAGACAATTCAGACCTGCACGCTATCCCGAAACATCAGCTGAAAAACACTACCTTGTTACAGCAAACTTCTTTTCTGAGTTATTTCCCTGGAGACAGAATTAAGACAGTTTCATGTGGCATTTCTTGAAGATTTATTTCAAGGAGAGCTGGCTGATAGTTTACCATTCTCCACATATTGGCATTCCAGTACCAAAAGAAGATAAAATAAAGTTGCTAGGTGATGGGAGTATATTTACTTGAACTCTGTGAAAACTTGGAAGACTGCACAAAATTTTCTGTTTTCTCTTTTATGTTATAAAAATGCAAAAGATGAAAATGTAGAAAGTTCCATGGGATGCACAATTTTCTTAATGAAGTTTTGTTTCATAAAATCATAGAATAGTTTGGGTTGGAAGGGACCTTAAAAATCACCTAGTCCCTGCCACCATGGGCAAGGACACCTTTCACTAGACAGGTTGCTCAAAGACCAGTCC
This sequence comes from Agapornis roseicollis, assembly GCA_002631895.1. Lineage (NCBI taxonomy): Eukaryota > Metazoa > Chordata > Aves > Psittaciformes > Psittacidae > Agapornis > Agapornis roseicollis. The sequence continues at coordinate 371,858 of NDXB01012198.1, read as the reverse complement.
AACCTGGCCTTGAACACTGCCAGGGAAAGGACAGCCACAACCTTTCTGGGCAACCTATTCCACTGTCTCAACACCCTCGCACTGAAGAATTCTTTCCTTATGTCTAATCTAAATCTCCCCTCTGTTAGTTTAAAGCTATTTCCCCTTGTCCTGTATGCTCTTGTAAAAAGTCCCTCTCCAGATTTCTTGTGGAACCCCTTCAGGTAGTGGAAGACAGTTAGAAGGTCTCCCTGGAGCCTTCTCCAGACTGAGCAAGCCCAACTGTCTCAACCTTTTCCATAGCAGAGGTGCCCCAGCCCTCTGAGCATCTTCATGGCCTTCCTCTGGACTCAAGCAGGTCCACGTCCCTTTTGTATTAGGGCCCCAGATCTTAATACAAGACTGTAGGTGGGTTCTCACGAGAGTGGAGTAGAGGGGCAGGATCACCTCCCTCAACCTGCTTGTTGGCTTTCTGGGCTGTGAGTGCACACTGCCAGCTCATGTTGAGCTTCTCATAAATCAACAACCTCAAGTCCTTCTCCTCAGGGCTGCTGTCAATACAGTCTCTGCCCAGTCTGTAGCTGTGCCTGGGACTGCCCTGAACCAAGTGCAGTTGGCCTTGTTGAACTTCATGAGGTTCACATCGACCCACTTCTCAAGCCTGACAAGGTCCCTCTGGATGGCATCCCTTCCCTCCAGTGTGTTGACCACACCACACAGCTTGGTGTCATTATGTTGTGGTTTAAACCCAGCCATGCAGTTCTTTCACTCACTCAAAGCAAACTTGCTGGGGGTGCACTCAATCCTACTGTCCATGTCTGCAACAAAGATGTTAAGTGACTGATGTGCTAGGCCATCTGATCCACACAGTTCAGTAAATCTGATTGCCCCTTACCTCCACCTGGATGGGGGCAGGGCCCCTCTAATAGTGATCACAATATTGGTCACTTATGCCTTATAGACAGGGATTAGTCTTTATCACAGAGGCTGAAGTAAAATCAGGTCTTCCACTCCATCTGTGAACCTACTCACCAGACACTGAAGCCACAGCTCCTCTTCAATTCATGCATCAATTCCTCTAGAACTGAGGTAAGTTTTCCATCCCACTCTCTCATGTCTTCTCTGTGATCCCACAGGTAAAACCATAGGGTGGCCCACAGCATGTACCTCCTACATCTTCTCTCTCAAGTGGTAGGGAGCCTTTTTTTGATAGCTGAGAAGTGGGTTTGTACTAATGGGGAGCTAGACAGATTGGACAGATCGGACAGATCATCTCTCAATTGTTTGAGCTCCTGGGACAGTTTTTCCACAGCTGGAATGATGGAAGGGGTGAGATTGTCTTCAGACTCTTGGAGCTGACAAATCACTTCATCCATATGAATGGGCATATGATGATAGCACATTCCGTGTAAATTTCTGCCACATGGGTTGTGTACATTCAATTTCATCTGGATCTACAGATGCATTCCCAACATCCAGCCTATGATACGTTATCTCTTGAATGACTGATTCCCTCAGAGATTAGATGCCTTTCTCTATCGAGATCCAGTTGGCCTAATGATTCATAACGTCCTTGTAGGGAAACCTTTCTTTTACAGCTGCCAAGAGCCACCTCCAAAGGCTGAAATACCATTTCTATTTTGTAATCGCTTTGCCGATTCCCCCTTCCTTAGCAAGTGATCACAGCTGCTTGGCTTCCCTACCTTCTAGTTCATGACCATCAGCGCTACTGTCCCAGCATTAGAGGAACCAGGTGATGATGTGCTCCCTTGGATGACAGGTGAAATCTTTCCATATTCTGTAGCTCAGTTGAGGTTTGGGGTCCAGAAGTCACCTCTTCTTCTCCCTATTTCTCTTCCTCTGATCCATGTAATAATAACTCTTGTTCAGATGCTGTCCTGTGTAGTAAGTGCACTGGGTCTTCATCTTTCTTTGTTATACGAGTTGCTTGTTATGTCTCTTGTTTGCATTTCCCCTTGCATACAGGGCAACAGATATTGGCATGAATTAGTCCTTTGGTTTATCTGCAGTGACTCTCACTGATTGGAGTGTCTGCAGTGTCTGCCACTAGGATTGGAGTGGCTACAGTATCTGTTATCAGGGTTGGTGCAGCTGCTATGCTTGGGGATTGAGTAGCACCAGCAGCTGCGTTGTCTGTTGGGGTTCGAGTAGCTGCTGTACTTGTCACTGGGTTTGGTGTAGTTGCTGTACTTGGAGTTGGAGTAGCAGTGTTGTCTGTTGCTTTGCCACCAGATCCAGAGACATCTTTTCTCTTTGAAGGTGCTGAATGGTGTTGAACAGGGCTCTGTAGGCCAAGCCCCAGCACATTGCAGTGATTTGTTACTCTCTCATATGACCAGGGTGACAACACACGTTGTTTAAGTGTTTTACTAGTTTTTCTGGATTTTGCACTTGTTCAGTGAGGAAGTTCCAACACTGGAGGCGCCCACTGGCCTAAATACTTGTCCATGCTGTCCCACACACCCTGCCACTCATGACTGTCCAGCCTTGGGGAAAATCTCTTGGTTCTCCTATATCGTCCTCTAATCCTAGACAAGTCCCAAACCTGACTCTGCTTTACTTTCAAGATCAAATGAAATGGGCATGTGTAAAATACGTGTGCCAACATTCTGTTCCTCATCACAATCATCAAACAGGTCTCAAGGGTACCCAAAGGCCATTCAAAACCTTCAGAACTCTCAAATGATGATAAAAATACCCTGTGGGGGAGCTGAGGGTCTAAGGGAATGTCTCTTTCAGAGATTTTGCCACCATAAGAGGGAAAAAAAAAATGTGTAACTGCTAAACAATTCCATTATATACCTCCCAAAGTATAGAGGTGATGACCACACTGGGAACGCAAGCCAGACCAGTTTAGTGATAAATGATTCTATTGTATTACAAGTCATTACCATGAATTACAGAAAACAAGAACCTTACCCCAGGTTGCCCAATCAATGAACACTAAAACAGCAAATAATGGCTGTAAGTAAGGTACGTCATGTTGAAACTCTGAAATCGAGAGCAACAATTTGAGAGCCAATAAATCAGCATTGTGATGAGTGACAATTAATCCAAAACAATGAATGCTTATCACAAACACGATTAGACATACTCCAGTCAGATCTTCCTCCTGGCTTCCCTTTCTGCCTGTCAGAGCATGAGACTCAGAAAGTCCTTGGTCAGAGTAAACATTACTGAGTAGCAACTAAAAATATCACTGTTATCAGCACTGTTCCCAGGCTGGAAGTCACAGCACTGCACCAGCTACTAAGAAGGAGCTACTGCTGAACCCAGGACAGGCACCATTCGCAATACCAAGCCCTAAAGGACAATACTTGTCACTGGTCTCACAACTCTGTTTCATAGAATCACAGAATCATAGAGTCATAGAATGGTTTGGGTTGGAAAGGATCATCTCCTTCCAACCCCCCTGACATGGGCAAAGATGCCTTACATTAGCCCATGTCACCCAAGGCTCTGTCCAACCTGGCCTTGAACACTGCCAGTGATAGAGCATTTACCGCTTCTTTGGGAGAGATTTCCCAGTGCCTCACCACCCTCATGGTAAAGAACTTTTTCCTTCTATGTAACCTGAACTTCCCTGTTTCAGTTTCAGCCCATTGCCCCTTGTCCTATCACTACAGTCCCTGATGAAGAGGAAAATAAAATGATGAAGTGAAATAAAATGGAAAATTGTATACATTTCTTGAAAGGGGCCGAGGAACACTAAAAAGCTAGTTAGGTGTATTACCACCAGTAACACAGAGTCAGTGGAAAGATCACCTAGTAAGAGAGGAAAGTGATCAGCCTAGATGTTCGTTTGCTTATGAAAAAAGACAGCTTAAGAGCCTGTTAGATGGAGAGGGAGCAATGTGGTTATTTTGGAGTTACCTTGCTGAGAAACTTGAAATGCTAAAACTGAATGGTTTCTCCTCAGATAAGAAGTCCTGGAACTTAAAAGGACTCATTTGTAAAACTAACTACACTTTCACTCTTGCCTGCAGAAAAAAAAGCATTTATACTGACTGGTTCAAAATATTTCCAGACATATTTCTTGAACAAAATATTTTTTTTCTTGCTAAAATCTACTTTTTGTTGCTAAAAGAAAGATTAACAATAGAATTGGATCATAACTTAGATGTTAATTTGTAAAACAGGTTAGGATATTACCTAAAGAAAAGATCAATAGCCCTAATATTAAGTGATTGCTATGATTAATTAAAGAAAAGCAAGTTGCTCATCTTATAAAAGTAAATGGAAAGTTCATTCTAGCTCTCCTTGAGCCCGAGAGTCTAATACTTTCCTGATCAAAAAAGGATAGAGTATGAAATGAAATGAAATGAAATGAAATGAAATGAAATGAAATGAAATGAAAATGTCTAAAGCATGCTTTGTGTAGCATTAATGCTATGCCTTTGTGGAAATTTCTGTGACTTTATTTGCTGGCAAATGTAACAATTATCAAACTGAAAAGAAGCAGAATGGAAGTGGTTACATATTCCTTTTAAGCAAATATACAGAGAGCTAGACAGGAGCAATTTACAGAAAAGAACACTGTTGGCCTTTTTTATTGCTTGCAAAATGCCAGGAGGGATTCAAAGCAATAGCATTTATTAAAAAAAAAAAAAAAAAAAAA
>NDXB01012198.1:340487-361896 GCA_002631895.1 Agapornis roseicollis | reverse complement strand
CTAAAAAAAAGAAAAAAAAAAAAAAAAAAAGATTTTTTGGCTTCTGAGAGTGGACTCCCATTTAAGAAGACACAAACTGAATAAAATGAAAATGCCATGAAAAAGAACCACAGAATAACAGAGTCAATGTTGGGCTTGGAAGAGAACTCTGGGGATCATCTAGCACAAACCTCCATAATCCTCATTAGAATGATTAGAAATGTGCCTACACTATGAACGTTAATTCTTATTTAAGCTTCAGTTCAAGCTAAGGTTTCTTATCCAATATAGAATCATAGAATGATAGAACAGTTAGGGTTGGAAAGGGCCTTCAGATTGTCTAGTTCCAGCCACCCTGCCATGGGCAGGGACACCTCACACTAAACCATGCCACCCAAGGCTTTGTCCAACCTGGCCTTGAATACCAGCAGGGATGGAGCACTCACAACCTCCCTGGGCAACCCATTCCAGTGCCTCACCACCCTAACAGGAAAGAATTTCTCCTTATATCCAATCTATTACTTGCAGAAGGAAGTTGTCTTCCAAAAACCGAAGAACCTCTTGGATTGCTTGTGCCTGGCTGTACCGTCCCTCCAACTGATATCAGGGACATGAGGACATGGCCATGAGGACAAAGGCCTGTGAGCAAGAGTCTTTTCCTATCTGTCTAAAGAGCGCTTCATCCACAGAGTCCTCTTAATCAGGTGACCTGCAACAGATCCCCACAGTAATATCCTCTATAGCTGTTCTCCCTAAAAATCTCCCCAGAAATTTTCGAAGCTTCAAGGATCTTGGATTCTAGAGCATGATTCTGTCTTATAATTTTAATTACTTTTTGATTAACAAGTTTTCCATGTTTCCATACAATATAAACTAAACAAACCGTAATGAATTGTATAACACTTTGAAAATGTTAGTCAGATAATACCACAAATATTATAAGTATAAGTAAGCATTTTAAGTAATCTTTTCTGCTTAATTTTACATTAATCTTGTGAGAAGGCAGTTGACCTATACTCTGTACCTTCCATCAGTTAGGTATCAATGACACAAATCCATCTCACCTGCATGGGTGGGTGGCATATTCTATTTGCTATTCTTTAATTGCTCCTGGCTGCTTCCTGGAAAATGCTAACAAGACTTGGATTTGATTTGTGAAGAGCAAGACAGTTTTTGAAATCACGGAACTTCCTACAAGCTCGAAGAACATTGACTGTCCAGTGATAAACTAGCCTTTTCATCGGCCCAAATACGAGAGTGAAAGGACCATGTAAGACCTCCTGATTCTTCATTCAACTTTCAATCTAAACACATTTCTGAAGGGAGAATATAAGACTTATCAAGGACTGAATAAAAATTTTGAAATTTTTGAGATGGAGAGAAGTAACATAATCTTATAGGTGAATAAGACTAAATAACTGCAAGTTGTTAGGTGAGATTGATTGCATGCTGCATAAAAATTATTTTTCTTCCTAATAACTTTTTTTCCAAAATACTCTTTCACCATTTTTTGATTAGTCTATCTGATTTTTATACATTTCGTAGACCAACCTTTAACATGGGAAAGTTACAGATGTACAAACACAATAAGACTTGCTTTGCAATGGGAGTTCACATACAGGCTGGCCACTGCAACTCCAGCCTATGGGGACCAAGACCTAATGGGAAGGCTGCAAAAGGCTGCTCAGCATGCAACAGACACAAAGGTTGTCATAGAAAGGCTATAGTTATGTGAAGGTGGAAATTGTTTCAGGTTGTGCCTTGTAAAACAAGGCAGGATGACACCACTTAAATAAGGAATAAATAGCTCTTTCAACAAATCCTAAGGGAACCTTCTCAAAGAGAGATGTTTTATTTCTGTCTTCCCTTCTTTTAATTTTCAATTCTGTCTCTCAGACTCACAGTCCTAACAGCTGCTTTGTTCTAAGGTGAGTGATAGATAATACTGTTTTCGAGTTACAAGACATCAATACAACACACTAAAAATTTTGCTCTTTCTTCTACTATCACAAACTTGCTGCAGAAATTAAAGATTTTGAGCTTTCATATCTCCTGTAAACACTGGGTTTAGTTTTTAAGTATTTTCAACTTTTGGGGTGGGTTTTCTCACTGTTAAACTGTTCTTGGGTTAACTTTATAAAAAAGAAGTCTTGAAATCCTTTTAGTACATTGCAATTTCATTTTAAGGCATATTACCCTTATAAGTATATTAAAAATAAAACATTTGACTGTGAGAACTTTCATGCCAAGTTGCATCCTGGAATGAATTTTACAGGTAAGTTATAAACCCAGAAAATACAAGTTTATAATGGCAATCCTGACAGACTCCTAACTGCCCACTGAACTGCTGCTAGAATGATTTTCTACACTGTGTAAAGGACACTTTAAAGTTTTCTGTTTTCCCCTTGTAAAGACAACAGACTCCATTTCAGAAGGTGGGACATTAGAATAAAATAAGATTTTTTTCTTATAGTATCCTATTGTAAAATTAAATTCATTTTATTCCACAATTAATTTTATAATCAGGTTACCATTCTTTCTGAGTATATTATTTTCCCTTTTGAAATTGGTAATAAACAAAGTAAAGGCTTTAGCTACTTGAACAGAATGCCATGGACAATCAGGACTATCAAAGCATTTCCTGATGTAAACTTATTGTCATCTCAAAGACAAGTCAGTGTTCCTTTTACAACTAGCTTTATAAAACCATCTTGCATAATTTTTCTTTTTTTTTTATTTCATTTTATTTTATTGAGTTATAGAGGCAAGCAAACAGCTTTACATCAGAGTACATGATCTATTTCACCCTTTTTCTTAGTGGTGTGGTTTAAGTCCAGCCAGTAACTCAGAGCTATGCAGCTGCTCACCCACTTCCCCCCCACTTCTCTCTTCTCCCCCTTCCCTGCTGTAGGAGGGATAGGAAGGAGAATAAAAAGAATGTAAACCCCATGGGCTGAAATAAGAACAGTTTAATAACTAAAGTATAATACAAAACTACTGCTGCTACTACTACTACTACTAATAATAATAATAGGAGAAAGAACAAGGGGAGAGAATATAAAACTAAAAAGGGAAGGGAAAAAACCCCAACCCAATAAACACAAGTGATGCACAGTTCAATTGCTCACCAACCACTACTGATACCAAGCCCAACCTGAACAGCAAAGTGGGCCTTCTGAGTGACTCCCCTGTTTTATATACTGGGCATGACATGCTGATATGGATTACCCCTTTAGCTAGTTTGGATCAGGTGTCTTGTGTCTGCTTCCTCCTGGCTTCTTTTGCCCCTCCTCACTGGCAGAGCATGAGACTGAAAAGTCCATGATTAGGGTAAGCATTACTTAGCAACAACTAAAAACATTGGTGTGTTGTTAGCATTTTTCTCTGACAAAAGCCAAAACACAGCACTGCACCAGCTACTAAGGAGTAAAGTAACTGCTATGGCTGAACTCAGGACACTTAGCAAAAAGATCATTCATAAAAACTTGAGGAACCTATGATAGTACGAACAATGACAGGTCACTAGTAATAAGTTTAATTAATTTCAAGAACATTCATCAAATTCTTATTGGTCTGGGGTTTTCTAAGTTTTCTTCAGCACGTAAAGTATTTATAAAGGGTGTACAGAGGTTTAATGCACAAGGCATGCCAATTTTCAGGGTTACACTATTTCTGTTAACCTAAGAATCAATTTAATGCCTAAACTCCATAGCTGGTTCCTGACTACATTTTTTTATTAGGAATTTTAATCTTCTAGAGCATTTTATGTGCTATATAAACCAGCATTAGAGATAATAAATCAAAATAGAATACCTTGGAAAGTAATTCTCCAAACCAATTATTAAAATATGCTTTATGAAATATATAGGAGTTATAATTTCTGTACAATCAGACTGAAATAGTAATAAATTATTCTAGCCTTACCTGATTATCCACAGATTAATCTTTACATTTTTCCATATGATGGCTATGAATATTTTAAATTTTACAGAGCAGATGCACATTACACAAATCCCTTTGATCAGAATGAGTCTAGGAAAGATTTTCATCACCATTCATGCATCTGTAAGTATAATCATCTTACTTGCACATACCTTGTGTATAAATGTAAAATGATTCAAAATAAAGGATTTACCATTTGATAAAAAAAAAAAAATGGGTTTAATTTAAATGACAAAAAGGTTTCTGTACACTTCTGTACATTTGCAGCTTGGAAATCAAACTACTGAGATTCATTCATGCAGAATGACTATATTGTAATGCATCACCAAATGTTTAAGCAGTAATGAAAAAATGTGACATTTTCAGAAAAGCTTACCATTGGCATACTGTTCCTGTCAAGTAAATGTGCTTTATCAATTAGATTAATAACATTTTTAACACTAATTTGATAGAAGCATTGATAGATAGGCTGATGTTGCATACTTCTTTGCATTGCCTGGGTTACTAATAGGCGTGGAAGTTCACTGTACAACACGCATTCTATTATATGAGGATGATCCAAATAATAGCATTGGCTAGCAAGCTGAACCATACAAGTCAGCTAAAAATTTGGTAAATTATAAAGCCTGATCTTTTATGCTACTTATGAGATGTTTTCTAAGTATGCTCTTTCTTAATTTTCACAGGATCTCTTAATTTCTTTGCAGTTTATCTTCAGGATTAGGCCTGCAGTCTTTGCACATTCTGCATTCTAATTTCTCAAGGAACAAAATGAAAAACTAAAATATCCTAAAGAATTACTTTACTAAGTATTTTCAAGGGCATGTTTTGACTAACCGGTATACAGTAAACAAGACAAAAAAAGGTACCTGGTGGTTCAACCACAAGCACGGACAGGACAAATGAATCAACAACATCCTTGAGCAAGACCAATCTTGTATGAATGGAATTTCTCTTTTAGTTCATAGATATTACTATACTGCCCAACAGGTTTTTTTGTGACTTTCCCAGTTGCTTCTTATAGTGATGCATTCTGTAATAGCAATACAGCCTGGATATGCTTCTCTCTCCTTGGCATCTGCTTCCTTAGATACAGTCCTCCCATGAAACTAGAGATGAGCAACTTCTGCTTCCACAGGGCATTCAATGTTGGTCAGAACCTTGGGCAAGCAACACTTGACTCTGTGGCCAGATTAAATGGGGCTCCAAATCAGCTTCCTGTGCACTTTATATATGAGAGGCATTCTTTCTATACTTCACTAGACATTCATTTCCAGAGATTTCCATTTTCCTTCCTGACATCAATGATGCACACACCACTCTCTATATAGCAGAAGAAATTGGGCATAACGGTATCAACTCCATATATCAGAAATAAATTTGTATTCTGGATACTAGCACACACCATATTTTCTGACATGGGGTCTAGTAAATTCTACACTATAACAAGGTGCTTGGTAACAGCCAGCATGGCTTCACTAAGGGGAAATCCTTCAGGACCAATTTCATGGCCTTCTGTAATGGGGCAACAGAACTGCCGCAAAGGGGTAGAGGGGTTGAAGTCATCTACCTAGACTTGTGCAAAGCATTCAACACTGACCCACATGACATCCTTGTGTCTAAATTGGAGAGACATCAATTTGATAGATGGACTCGGTGGGTAAAGAACTGACTAGAGGGCCGCACGCAAAGAGTTGTGGTCAATGGCTCAGTGTCAGGCTGGAAGCCAGTGACGAGTGGTGTGCCTAAAGGATCGGTCTTGGGGCCGATCTTGTTCCACATCTTTGTTAGTGACATGGATAGTGGGATTGAGTGCTCCCTCAGCAAGTATGTTGATGGCACCAAGCTGTGTGGTTCTGTGGATACACTGGAGGGAAGGAATGGCATCCAGAGGGACCTTGACACGCTTGTGAGGTGGGCTGATGCCAACCTCATGAAGTTTAACCACACCTAGTTGGAAGGAATCCCAGGCACAGCTACAGGTTGGGCAGAGAAGAGATACAGAGCAGCCCTACGGAGAAAGACTTGGGGGTGGTGGTTGATGAGAAAATGAACATGAACCACCTTCAATGTGTGCTCGCAGCTCAGAAACCCAACCATACCCTTAGCTGCACCAAAAGGAGTGTGACCAGCAGGTCGAAGGAGGTGATCCTGCCCTTCTACTCTGCTCTCGTGAGAGCTCACCTGGAGTATTATGTGCAGTTCTGGTGTCCTCAACATAAAAAGGACATGGAAGTGTTGGAACAAGTCCAGAGGAGGGCCATGAGGATGATCAGGGGTCTGGAGCATCTCCCATACGAGGACAGGCTGAGAANCAACTCAACATAAAAAGGACATGGAAGTGTTGGAACAAGTCCAGAGGAGGGCCATGAGGATGATCAGGGGTCTGGAGCATCTCCCATACGAGGACAGGCTGAGAAAGTTGGGTCTGTTCAGCCTGGAGAAGAGAAGGCTGCGTGGAGACCTCCTAGCAGCCTTCCACTATCTGAAGGGGGCCTTTAGGGATGCTGGGGACAGACATTTTGTTAGTGACTGTAGTGACAGAACAAGGGGTAATGTGTTCAAACTTAAAAAGGGAAAGTTTAGATTGGATATAAGGAAGAAATTCTTTCCTGTTAATGTGGTGAGGCTCTAGAATGAGTTGGCAATGGAAGCTGTGAATGCTCCATCCCTGGTGGTGTTCAAGGCCAGGTTGGGCAGAGCCTTGGGTGATGCTGTTTAGTGTGAGGCTTCCCTGCCCATAGCCAGGCTGATGAAACTAGCTAATCTTAAGGTCCTTTCCAACCCTAACTATTCTATGATTCTGTAATGTATAATTTTTCTATAAGCATTTCCTATGTCTTGGAGATTTTGTTAACTGTGTGGTTAATGTATGTCTCTTATGTTAGCATGGGTATAAGCAGCAGAGGCTAGGATGCAAGGACTAATTGTTAGGATGCTTGGGGTTGCATTCACATAGTTTTTCCCAGTCTGTAAGTATATGAGGTCTGTCAAGTTACATAAAGGTCCAATAATTTGAATCTACATTCCCTTAGTTCTTTTCAATGACTGATGTTTATTTAAACCCTGTTCTACTTATTCACTGTTACTATTTTTATTTTGGTATTCAACTGAATGAATAAGTTGTCATAGGTCTCATTTTTGCCATATGGTAGTGTAAATAATCTTAGACTTCCTTTATACAAACACTGTAGATAACTCTCAGTCTTCCCTCATGCAAATGTTTTTGTACCAGCAACACTTAAAATAGTTCTTACTGAAGACTCATGTAAATTAAAAAAACAAAAAAAAAAAACCACACAAAAAAAAAAAACCACAAAAAAAAAAAAAAACAAAAAAAAAAAAAACCACAAAAAAAAAAAAAAACAAAAAAAAAAAAAACCACAAAAAAAAAAAAAAACAAAAAAAAAAAAAACCACAAAAAAAAAAAAAACCACAAAACAAAAAATAACCAACCAAGCAACCAAAACAAAACTCCACAAAAAAGAAACCCTGGAATTTTGTAATCTCTAATGTGGTAATGGTGAAAAGCAACTACTTTGAGATTCATAATCCATTCCATTACTTTTATAAATTCCATTCATTAAATAAGATGTTGGATAATTTGGGGGGGCTTTAAAATTGTTGAGTTGAAGAGCATGCTCCAAAATTCTCAACTTCGTGGTCACAAAGAGAAAATATTACAGTGGTTTAACATGATAGGTAAATAAATGGAAGAAACCTTAATTAAATGTTCCTTAATTCATTGACAAAGAGGTACAGTAGAAGTCATCATTCTAGCTCTCAAATTTTCCATACATAAATGACTGGGCAGTAAACTTCACTAAGAGAAACAAGGACAAAGTAGACTAAATTCTCATCCCACTTGACAAGCATGTTTAGAAGAGCAAAGTATGTGAGAAATTCACATTTAATATAGAATTTACTGATTTGATTCCAATATTAAAACAAACTGTGATTATATAGCCTTTAGAAATTTTTATACTAGTTACACTATACGCTTAATTCAAATAATGTCACAACAACACAAAAGTAGCTAATGCATCATTTCTCAACCCTTAATCAAACACTGGAATAAAAAGCAATATTGTTAAACTACAACAAAGAATTTTACATTTTCTAATTGCCAGCTTTCAGCATTCTGAAATTAGGCATGCATACAAAGCAAACCAGACAAATCTGTTAGAAAAGACTGTTTATATACTATGTTCAGCACACTAGAATTCTGGTAAGGCTTTCCACTAGTTCTTTTCACCATTCATCATTATTTATTCAGTTGTGTTTAAATTAAAATAAAAAAAAATTATAAGAAAAAAAAACAACACAGTAAACAAACAAATCAAAAAAGACCAAAACCAAAACCATGAACCCTGAACCACCATCAAATAGACAAAAAATGAGACCAAAAAATGATAATAGTTATATTTCTGTGGAACTGAAGTCACAGTTAAATTAATAGTGATAAGGAGATAGCATTGAAGAAAAAAAATCGTACCAAATCTTTTGGGCCTTTCAATCTGGACATTAAAAAGGAAGCATTGGTTTAATACTAATATTATGATTATGTAAACCACTTAAATACATATCTTTAAACACAGAAGTGTTTATCTGAGTTAAACACTTTACAATCAGTAAGACTCTTTGTTTACTTAAATTGATGTACATATTTGTTGGCTTTGCTGATTAAACTCAGGAGAGCGTGACCTAAAGGAAAGAATCTGGCTTCTGGTGTTGTCTGTCAATGTTGTTGAAAAAAATCTTTTTTTTTTTTTAATATTAGTTTCATATTAGTTTTCAAATCAGAAATACTGTCTACTTAGCAGAAGCTGCTGGCCATTCTAGCTACATGCACAGCATGCCCCATTATATCAAATGAATATGTGCAAACATCATTTGCAAATGTTGAATCTAAACATTTAGTTGAGATTGTAGGTTAGGTTTCATCACTGATATGAATAGCTAGTACATTAAGAGCTCATAAGTGTTTGGATATTTATAAAAATGTCAACAGTCTCAGAATGCCTACAGATATATATATTTAGCTAAAATGCCCTACTTTATTTTGTTGTTAATATTTCAGTCATATAGAAAGAGCAAACAACACTTGCTGAGATAATAATCATAGATGAGGTACTGAATTAACAGATATGAGTAAATGACTTATTTTATGAAGAGATTTTATTGATACCCAATGGACATTCACAAATAATGGATGCAGTCAAACAAGATAAGATAAGAAGCCCAAGCAATTTACAAGTGGACATTTTATAGAACTAATTCTATGCCTGTAATGAGCAACACATATAATTTTCATTTTGTTTCATAACATATAAGTTTGGTACTTCCATTTTTATTCAACTATTTGTAAGTAAAACTTGTTCGTTCCATGATTCTGCAATGGAAAACGGTAATTTTTGCAAAACTCTGTCAAGGTAGCTTGAGAAAGTGGGAGCTGATATTTGCTTGAGTGATTCTGTTTGAACATAAGAAAATGTGGAAACTAGAAAGATAAAAAAGCAAGCTAAAGGGGAGAAATTGTGTCTGCATATCTTCAAAGACCAAAATAACCCAAAGTCGCAGACAGATGTTGTGATGTTGCTTTTTTTTCTAAGAGCAAATATGAATTTTATAGAAATGCACAAGAATACATATGCTATTTCTGAACACTAGGGAAATCACCTAAAAACCATTTTAAAGATAATTAAAGGTCATTAAAGTTATTATCTTTTAAAAAGTGATCATCACAATATTATTTAGCATTTCATAGTTCTATTTTCTTTATACTATACAGAAAGCCAAAGAAATAAATGCAAAATATTTGCAAGAAATGATGAGCTGAATATAAGACAACATCAAGAATCTCTTAAGGTTTCTGTTGTTTTCCTAAATATTTCTGAATACACATAAGAACAGTATATTTACCTGAAGATGCACAAATGAAATATTTTTCAACATTTTGTTTTGACAGGAAGAATATTGCAAGCTGCTTGCCATGGACTGATAATCTACACTAAAAGACATACGTGCCAGCTTACTGAATGCAATAAATGTACTTATGTCACTGTTTTAGTGTTTAATACTCTCAAGAAGGTCAGTACAGAAATATTTCTGCTGATCCCACAATTACTATTTCTTCTTAACTCTTAACTATCTTCCATGATGTTGTGACAAGGAGTCCTGCGGTGGTTCTCTTACAAAAACTGCTATTTCTGATTACTTTTCTTCCAGAGGGAAAGGAAGTGATCAAGTATAAGGAAGAAAAAAAATAAAAATAGGCAGAATCCAGAACCAGTTCCTTCAGATTATTTTATTTTTAGAACTGCTTGCAGTATTTCTCATTGGTTGAGAACTATTTATATGAGCTTATCTATTGGTATTCCTATTACTGCTACTATGTCTATTATTATTAATTCTGATAATATGTCTTTGTGACTTTATATTTATTCATCACTTTTGATATCCAGAAACCCTTACAGGCTATGAAAATCTCAGATGTGGGAGCATTTCCAGAATTCCAGGTCCATGTTTGGTTCTTGAGAACATGTCATGCTCATATTCGTTTTCTCTTTTTCTGCTTCCTGAACTCATGTATGCATGAATGTGCATGCATACACACACATATGCACACACAAACACACACACACTGCCATCTATGCCTTCATTCTTTTTTACTTTTAATGTGTAAAGCCTTGAGGACAGAAGTAGCTTTCCAGAACCTTTGTTTCTGGTCATGCTGTTATAACTGTACACTAAACTTCTAAAGTTTATATATTTTAAATAAGAGGAATTAATCTGATGTCTTAATATAATTAAGTCTGTATGGTTTTACATTATGCAATAATTTTCTTAAAAAAAAAAAAAAGACACAAACTTCTATATTTATGTATTATAATCATATTTCTTGCTGGAAAAAATGATATACGCATTACATCTCAGGCTGCATTAACATAAGACACATCTGCAACAAAACTAGCACCCTAGTTATGAAAAGGCAGTACCAACTAAATCCCTAATATGTATCATGAGGTGAAGAGCAATGCAATAGATATCAAAGTGCTGGGCAGGGAGTCTTAACAATTTCTAATAATATGAAACATGATATTTAAACTTAAAATTTTAAAGCAGAAATAGAAAATAATGTTTTGGAGTTTTCCTGTTTAATTTATTTTTGACCATGCATATGCTTGATTGAAGTATAAATCAGCAATTTCAAAACCAATGGTTTTGAAAAAAACAAATCTTGAACTTATTTCAGAGCTTTTTTATTTTCCTACAGCACGCAACTATAGCATGTAATAGATATTTTAAAATCCATTTAGCACAGTAGTTGATCTTTTGTTGGGAAAAAAAAAAAAAAGAAATAATTAGAAATCCTACCAAATCCTACCATCTATTCCTGAGTGAGATACAGTACAAATAGGCAGATTTAGCCAGTGAGGCACTTGAATACACTTGAATTCATGTCATATAAACTCCTATTAACCTAAATGTCTGGATGGCAAAGACCATGCAAATAAATAAATAAATAAATAAACCCTCTGTGAATTTCAGAAAATGAAAAAAAATACACTCATATCTTGAGTGAAGTTTCTCGGCTTCATGACTGTAGTAATGCTACATAACTCTGCCTGCAGTGGTAAATGAAAATAACTTCTCAGGCTGAAACTTCCAGGAAAATTTGTTTCTTGGAATTACTGTGTGACCTTGGAAAGCCATTAAGGTCTAGATTAAAAAAAAAAGGATTAGATCATCTGTTTCCTAGCACAGAATTAAATACCTGAGTTAGGTGCCTAGAATTGCAATGTGCTAGATTTGTGAGAAAAGGACTTCACACAACCAGATTTCTTAGATGGACATTAATTTAATCTCCCAGTAAGAAAATACACATGGCAAAATTTCTTAACCTCCACCTCAAGACTGCAAAAACCTCACTAAGAAAATGTTTTCCTACGTTATCAAGAAATGTGGTTCATGATAAAAGCAGGTGTCTCCACCTACTTTAAGGAAAATTTCACCCAGTGTTTTCCACATTCCCCACTGCCCCCCTGCCTTCTTCCCCCTCCTCCCCACCCTCCCCCCAGTTTTAAGAAAATGTGTGTTCTTTTAAGATGCCAGTGGTTGTACAATTTTGCTATGAGTTGTTCAGTGCAGGTCATCCTGCTCAGGATGGGAAGACTTAAGTTTTATTCCTTCCTCTGCTTCAGGACAACTCAGCCTATAGTTTTCTTTTGGTCAGGTACTGCTGTAATTGCTTTTACTTGTTTTGAGGTGTACTGGCCTCCTGACTCTTCCTTTTGAAGCTGTCCCACCATGCAAAACCCAACCAACAAGCAAGCAAACAAACAAGCAAGGGCTTCTTCCAAGAAGGTGAGAAAGAAGCAGCATGAAATCAAAGTGCAGTGATTAAGTATACAACCTGGATTACAGGAGTGAAGGTCTGTTTATGCTTTTTCACAATAAGAGGGACTAGACCTCAAGTTCCTCCCTCTTCATTATTTCCAAGGTAAATCCTGGCTTTGGATTCCAGCTGGGTACCAGTGTGCCTTTCCTCAATGCCCAATCTGAGATTTATGCAGCTTTACTATTCAAAACTGATCACATACATAATCTCATGAGCCGAGTGCCTAGAGCTGTTTTAAAGTCTGTTTTAAATTTTTAATTATATAGGCCTCAATCCTGCTTAAATACTGACAAAAACTCTTCAGAGGAGTTAGGTCTCCTTCTATTGAATGCCTGAGTCTCCCATTCCCCTTCAGCACATGTACTTGGAAGCCATCTTAGGGATGATTACATAAAAATCTACATTCAGCAGGACTTCTTAGAATATACATATCTTATTTTAACCTCCTTTACATTTGTCTAACAATGCAGGGGATATCACACTTGAACAACACCTGGGCTACTTTGACTGAAAAATGTCTTTTTGACCCATAAAAAACATTGTCACTTTGTCATGTAAATTGTTGAGTTTTATATCCTGGAGAAAACAAACAGGAAAAAAAAGAAAAGAAAAAAAAGAAAAAAAAAAAGAAAAAAAAAAGAATAAAAGAAAGGAGCATTAACATTTTAAGTTTTCAGTATTTCATGTTAATTCTTGGTTTTGTCCTTACCTGAAGTACCACTTTTTGGTCTANAAAAAAAAAAAAAAAAAAAAAAAAAAAAAAAAAAAAAAAAAAAAAAAAGAAAAAAAAAAGAATAAAAGAAAGGAGCATTAACATTTTAAGTTTTCAGTATTTCATGTTAATTCTTGGTTTTGTCCTTACCTGAAGTACCACTTTTTGGTCTAGCACTAAGTAGAATGATTTAAAAATGTGCAAATGATCAACATTATTTGAAAGCATAAATGACATTCCGAAAGGCATTGCAATGAAGCATAAAGAATAAGGCTCAGTAGGGGTTTGTGTTTGTCTTGCAAGTAGCAGATGAAATATCCATTTCTTGCAAGTGTTCTCATCCTTTCTATTCTCCGAGCCCTTTAGCTGCAGTCTGATTCAATAGCTTTTCTTGTAATGGAATATAAGTGTTTTAAGTCTTTAATATGTGTCTCAGAACTCCTATTTTGTTTCTGTCATTTAGTCATGTCAAGTCCTTCACATCCTGACAGCAAGACCAAACAGGCAATCACATACATTTTTACTCATACAAGAGTAAAAATAAAATCCTCTGCACTAAAAAAAACCAAAACAAAATATCCTCAAATTAGCTGGTGTCCTAATTAAATACACAGTGCATGTACATGAACCACATGCTATTNGCCTTAGAGAAGACAAGGCTGAAGTCGCTTGGCTTGACTGGAGGCAGCGCCATCATCAGGTTGGGAGGAGCGAAGTTTGGGCTCTATTTTAGCTTTTTACTCTGGGGGACAATTTGTTTATTGCAAATAAAAAAAAAAAAAAAAAAAAGGAACAAATAAGTCATAGAAGTACATGCATGTGTATTTATATCTAACCATGTTCCCCAAGAACAATCAATATGATTTCAGTTACTGAGTTTCAGTGATGCATAGATTTATATCATAAGGGAAAAAATACTATTTCTTCTGTTTCTGCCTCTGTGATTTACTCATTAAGTAATTTGACGGTAGCAATATTAGGTTGGTACACTTGTACCACACTTTTCAGCCTAGAGTATGGGAAAGTAAAATACTTTTCAACTTCTTTGATATTTTTCTTTGTGAATGGTGATGGGCAAGTAATATATCTAGCCAGGACATATAAATATTTTAGAACGTTATAAAAAAATGTGTAGCAATAAATGAAGCAATAACAAACAACACTGAAAACAAAAAAGGATTTAGAAGAATACATATTTTTCAAAGGATGAGTTTTAGGAAGAAATTGGAACTTGTAGTTTCTTACTTCACTACAGTCAATCTCTTAATGACATCTATTGTAGTTCTTATGACACTAGTACACAGAAAAATCATGTCTATTTGTTTATCACTTGACTGTGTACATCACAGGATTAAGGGGGAACATGATGATTCCTTCAGGAATATAAATCCAGATAACTATTTTCCTTCTTATGCTACCTTCCAATTAATCAATTTAAATTGTTGCAGGGATTATCTGGGCATGAAATTCATATGAAGTGACAGTGAGACTCAGTCTTGTCTGCAGCCAATACTATTTAATAATTAAATATTTTGCATTTGGTCCTTACATTGAAGGAAAACCAAATGTCTAGAATCATACCATTGTATTAGAATCTTAAAATTTCTCCTCTCTGAGAGCAAAGTTCTAAACTTCAATTTACAGAGGAACTTGTTCTTCTGAGTTTTAAGGGGAGAAAAGTAGAAAATAAGTTAAAATTATAATAATTGTATTATATTTAGCCTTATAATTTAGTCTTTCGTTTTATTTTTTTCCTTTTATATAATACTACATCAATGTAATCATTTTGATTCAGCTGATTCATGCAAATATCTTCAGTGCAGCTGTGTGAGATTATTTTTATCATAATTCTAGATACAGATATATTTGTATAGTCCAGATTTACTTGTCACTTTAGGTTTTAAGAAAAACTGAACAGGCAATCATATAGAATACACTATTGTATAACATTAATGATAATGATAGTAACTTTACTCTGGGATCAGTAGAATCTGGGGTCTAACAGAATCTTTCTATAGATAAAAAATAGTCCTGTAGTCATTTTTTTCTCCATTCATTCTTCTCTACTAATCTGAACAAAGTGAAATAGATAATAAGAAATAGTCTCAAGCATATGACTTCTAAGTGCTTCAAAAGTAGAAAAGCTGATAGAAAGTGGTCACTAAAGCACTATGAGAATGGTCTTCATCAAAAGTACATGATATTTGCTTGCATTTGAGCAGAAATATATTCAACTTTTGAAATAGAATAAAGGTAGAAAATGTGGTCAAATAAAATACTATTCTGAGGAGCAAAAGACTACCACCATTCCTCTTTTCTTTCTTTCGGCTTGGTTGCCATGTGTTAGTAGGCAAGTAATTTAATCTGTTACATCATTGCTGTCAACTTTGAGACACTAAATACCTGAGAGGGAAGCCATCTTTTACTAAGTTCTTGCTGGAACTTGACTTTTCATTAATGTAAATATAACCAAGACTAATTTGATAGGCTACTCATGAATATGATGCTGCTTGCATGTTACTTCCTTGACTTATCATCCACTGCTTAATTTTTAACATGAGATGAGGCTGAAAAAAAAAAAAATTGAAAGAAATTCTACTTAAACTTGAATTGGCTGTCATAGTTGGATCATGGTCTCCTTTTTCTATGAGAAAAAAAAAAAAAAGATACAAAAAGACTTTTAAAATCAGACTTTTTTGGGGCCTGTCAATCTTGTTATAATTTGTTACATAGATGAAGACCTCTGTTTCTGTTCTCTATGTCAGCATTCCCAATCCATGACAAAATTACCCAACCCTTTTTCTGTCCTCTGAGAAGCCTGTATTAGTTCACTAAAGGCATGTTTCATTAAGCACAATTTGCAATCCTTTGATCACTTTCATGGTTCTTCTTTGAATTGCAAAATTATTTCAGTACCCTTCTTAACTGCAGAAATCTGATCTGAACACCAAGATCCAGCAATAAAAAACAGTGCCAAATGCATAGCATCTGCTATATGATATCATCATGTGAATTCATCCAGCAATTAATCTATCTGCATATGAAAGCAAAAAAAACCGTGAACACGATTTAGTCACTACATTTTTTCCAAAATCACCGCTTTCCAAAACACAGTATCAACCTGTGCACATGGATTCATAACTGCCTTTAAGAAGATGCAGTCTTCTTGTAGTCCTAATATATTCTGGTAGTTTATTAGCATCTATCTGATTCCTTATTTTCTACTTTCTCTTTTTGTCATTTGCTGATGCATTCAGTAATGATTTTGTGGGTTTATTTTGTTTGCTTTTTCAGACTGTGTTTTGCTACAAACGTTGAATAATGAACAATGAATATCTGATCTCAGGGACATAGTAGAACCAAACAAATTTCATTTAATGAACATTTCCCATTTATGTTCTCAAATCTAACTTGCAATTTTTAATCTATTTAATATGCACTTAATCCAAATATCGTGTGATTTGAAGCTGTACAAAAATCCAAGTACATTAAAACATTATTATCTTTATCAAGCAAACCTGTAATTTCAAGTTGATTTTAACAAGTTCTATTTTCTTTAAACTCTTGCCAACTGGCTTTGATTCTGTGGCTTCAAGCCTATTCTCACCAATCTGTTACATTGCTTAGAATGGATATCAGACAAGCAGATGTATAATCTCTGGTAATGCTCACTTCCCTGAATTCATCTAGAAACAAGAGCTTTTGCAGTACAAAAACATGCACAGAATGTAAGAAGTGGAAATTTTCCATGTACTACCCTCTCCAGCACTTGTTAAAAAAAAAAAAAAGTAAAAATAATAAAATCGGAAATTTCTTCCAATAACCCAAAGAAAGTAAGATATTCCAAACTGCATGCTTTGCTTAATGGGGAGAAGGTGAAGGAATGAACAATACATGAGAGAGCCTTGCAACTTTGGTTGATTAGAAGTTTAGTAAATGCAGCTGAGAATCTACAGATACTGTGACTGAAAGGATCAGATATTTTTTAACATTGTCAAGCATTAACTTTACTTCTGTTCTATACTCTTCCAAGATTAATAGAAAAATCAAAACTCTTGATTCTTGCTTAGTTAAGACCAAGTTATATTCTTGAACTTGCCAGTTAAAAAATCCAAATTTTCTAGTTTTTCTCTCTTCAAAGCTATTTTAAATCAATGAAGCTACATTTATTTCCTCATCAGCTGTCTTATTTGTAAGAATCTGAGATTGCTTATGTAATTTTAAATGTGTCTTTTTTTAAACTGCATCGTTGTTCAGTTTTGGTTGTTTTTTTTTCTTTTGGTTTTTGGGTTTTGTTGGTGTTGTTGCTGTTTGTTTGTTTTTGTTTTCATCTGTTTGGTCTTTTTTTGTTGTTGTTGTTGTTGTTTGCGTGTGTGTGTGTGTGTGTGTGTTAGTTTAGCCATTCTGAAAGTTACTATGATAGAGAGAATGAACACATGGACCCAATGGCTGTACATAATTTGTGCCTTATATTATTTCCCTCACACTTTGATGTACAGCTGTGCACAGTAAAAGAATAAATTACAATAACAAATTTTAGCTATAATTATTACTACTGAGTTTTGTATATGAAACCACAGATATTCAAAACCAGACATGTTTGTTTCCCAGAGAGCTTTTGTTGCAAGTAAAGTACAACACGAGGCAAAAAAAGTGCCAGTCACAGAAGGGAGGTCACACAAACAGAATATGTTGGGATTGTTGGATGACATAAGACATATTACATTTTCCTTTAAAAAAGTAATGACTTTCTTTTAATGAGCATATTTCCTCATTTTGGGGAAAAATCATGAAAGTAACAATTGCAGAGGTACCTGGTCGAACTGAGATTATGCATTTACCTAGTCATTTGATTTTAAATCTGTGTCTCCTTCTGCTGCTTCACCCAAGTTCTAGATTGATTAGGATAAAGACAATGTTTTACACTCAAAAAACACAACATCATCTGTTTTGAAGTTTTTTCCAACTTTTGGGGTTTTTTTGTTTGTTTGTTTTTTTTTTGGTTTTTTTGGGTTTTTTGTTTTGTTTTTTGGTTTTTTTTTTTTTCTAGTAGGGAGAAAGATAATTACAAGAAACTTTTACTCTTTATCCTGATCAATGCCACTGAATGCCAAGTTACTGCCCATTCCAGGCCTTTTAGGTTAAAGTGGAATGTAACTGCCTGTGGGTGCAAAATTGTTACAATTCCTGCATGGTAGTGGCAGAGAGGGAGAGGAGGTAATAGTTTCATAGAGAAAAATACAAAGTTAAACTCTGTCACTCTACTGGTGGGGGGATCCACTACTCCCGTTTTGATTTAATCTAATTGAGTTATCTAATTGCTCACTGATTTTATCTTACAGCTTTTAAGATCTTTGAATATAGAGCTATTACTAAGGAACTACCTCTGTTTGCACTAAGCAACCAAGGGCAGCAGCAGTAGAAGCTTTCACTTTAATAGCTCAGGAGCATAAGGGGCGGGAATGTCTTTCTCTCTTTTGAGACACAATAGTTTCATGACATTGTGTTTTTATAAAAGTACTTTCATCTTTTTTGCTATTTGATTATATGATAACAAAAGATGACTATACCTATAATTATGTAAAGCACACACTCCCTTCAGCGTAAGATGATTATTTGCTTCAGCATACCAACCTAACATGTACACAAATCACCATAATGATTAATTGACAATCTTGCACTTAATGTGCCTAAAAGCAAAGGAAGAAAAAGAACAATAATTATGATCCCGATATCAATAGTATCCCATAAGTATCAGAACTTTATTTACCCCCATATTGCTGCATGAGCAGGAACCAAGGAGATACTAAACTATCTGCCTACTATAAAACTTCTCAAGCAGCCAGAATACAGATAGGTCTGGCTATAAAAAAACACTCTAAATAAAACACAGGCCAGGCACTGAAATTTTCTTCTGTAACTGTGCATGAAGGTAAGCAAATACATGTATCCCCACCTTCAACCTGACATTTGCATGTTTTTAGGGCTGTATCAAGAAAGTAATTACAGTACTTGCCTCTATGTTTACTGTCAGTGAGGAGTAAGTACTTTTTAAGACATGTTTTTACTACCTCAGTTTATTAAACCACAGTTCAAACAAGAGCTGGTTTAACTTTCAGCAGATGAATGGAAACTATGTCAAAATTAACCTGTCAGTTTGTGAGTTGTCAACTTCTGAACCAGGAAATGCAAATAGGAAAATGAGCTAGAGGTACATCCACTCTGCAGTATGAAAAAAAAGCATTTTCAGGTTTCAAGAAATAGAATTCACTACCACATTTTAGTCCAAGTGTGAATCTGGGATCTGTGAAGCAGGAACACTTTTATTTGAAGCAGGAACCAAATATTCATATGAGCAAGACCAATTAGAAGTACTTAAACTCATGTGTAGCAGTATGTTTCCTCAACACTGCAAACTGCAATGTAGTAATTATACTAATCACTGAAAAAGTGACTAGAATGATCCCCTATTATTCAAAAAAGTAGACAGCTTCCATAAATGCAATCAAAATACTACTTTTTACTGTTTCTACTATTAAATAAGATGGAATTTTTCATGGCTTATTCATCATTCTGAGAATTAGGCTTTGTTGTCTAAATCCATACAGCTGATTCTTATTCAAGAAAACTAGCAGTTTGCCCAAAAGTTACTGTGGTGGCTCATGGCAACAAAAATAGAAATTAAAAACAAATAAATAAATGAATAAAAACCTATCTATATGTATCTATATACATGTTTTACTTGCAAATTAACAAATTTCTGCTAATTTTAAAGGCATTGCATCATACTGTAATGGGTACCTCAACTTTTCAGTAAGACTACTTCAGTAATGCTTGTAAAAAATGTCTTTTATTCATATATATTCTTGAATAGTCAAATGTTTGTACAGTAAACTGTTTCATCATCCAGCGTTATTTAGCATAACGACTTGCAGTTAGTTTTGTTCTGGTTTTGTTTTAACTACCCTCCACACACAGGTTTTGTTATTTTTATATTATCTTTGACTGATTTTTCAGCAAGCAAAACAAAAAGCAATTCATGCACTCAGGTCCAGTCCAGAGTCCAGTAGAGTCAAAGCCCAAATCAATTTGAAATGTTTCCACTGTATAACTTGTTTTTCCCTACAGAAATGTGCATTAAGAAAGTAGTAGAATCCTTGACTTTGGTCATATTATTTAAGTCAATTTCGCTATTACTTCCTCATGGTTTTTTGTTGGTTTTCATTTTATTTTAGCCCCTAATGAATAAAACAAATCTCTCAAAGTCACATGAGATTCAGGCATGTGAATAAGATTTCTGAATATGTGTTGTACAGAGGATACCTCTTCTGCATTGTCTGCTGATATAGCCTAGGAGTTTCCTAGTTCCCACATCAGGGTTGCTCAGACTATAAGCACAGTGGAATAGAATACAGTTCACAGGAAGACTATTTAGGACTTCAGTAAGTTTTGCAGCCTATATTGTGCTCAATGTTGATATGATTTTGCTTCTAGCAGAAAGTTACCCTAAGGAGCTTTAAGCAGTTCAGGTAAATCTACATGAACTGAAGATATCTAAGTGGCTGTAGTGTAGTTTCTTCTCACAAGAAAAAAGGATACTGGTACCTTCCTAAATTGTTTCATTATTTTGTGTAAATAAATAATGAAACAGATTCAGTTAAGTGCTTTTTCTAGTCAAGGTATATATAGAGGATGGACTTAGATGTGAAGGGGTTTAGATACATTAAGCAGTATGTTGCTAGTATTATTCTAAAATGTCATCTGGCACTTCCAAGAGTTTTTCTTTATGACAATAACACTCTTTTCACACTTACTCCTACTGTGTCAGCACTATATTCCCTCTGTATATAATGAAAAAAAAAATCATTATTTGTGATATTTTTACATGTGTTCAGGGACTGTCTTCAGCTGCTGAATTAATCCCACACTTTTAGCAAAGCCCATAAATGGAGTCTTTACAGTCTATTTTTGTTTTCTAGCTGTACAGGTGTACTAAAGAAGGATAAGATCAGCATGACCATTCAGAGCAGATGCATATAACACATTACAAATTTGGTATTAAGACAGATCTGTTCACTGAGACCAGTGTGGACTGTTTGATTGTCCTGGGTCATTTTTGAGAACTCATGCTATGCTTCACCCTGTCTTGCTATTTGGGCACTGTGGTTTGAAATCGAAGAAATTGAAATTATCTGTCTTAAAGGTCAGCACTTCACAAAATTTCATGTCTGAAACAAAACCACGTACACTACAAAAAATGATAGACCTGTTTCAAAGTGCATGTAACCTTGCAAGCTTTCATCATAATCACATCATTTTCAGTCTTCTTTGTTTTGTTTGTTTTTTTTTTTTGAAAAAAAAAAAAAAAAAAAAAA
>NDXB01012198.1:315543-332967 GCA_002631895.1 Agapornis roseicollis | reverse complement strand
AAAAAAAAAAAAAAAAAAAGAAATAAAAAAGGGAACCAATTTAATATAATTTCTATTTAATGAAAACTCATGAGAATACTGCTAGGATTGATAACAAAATCTCCAATGACTGCATATTTTAGCTCATGCTTATTTTTCCTTATTCATAAAATCCTAGAATAGTTAGGGTTGGAAAGGACCTTAAGATCATCTAGTTCCAACCCCCTGCCATAAGCAGGGACACATCACACTAAACCATGCCACCCAAGGCTTCATCCAACCTGGCCTTGAACACTGCCAGGGATGGAGCAATCACAACCTCCCTGGGCCACCCATTCCAGCATCTCACTACCATAACAGGAAAGAATTTCTTCTTCATGTCCAATCTAAACCTCTCCTGTTTAAGTTTGAACCCTTTACCCCTTGTCCTGTCACTACAGTCCCTAATGAAGAGTCCCTCCCCAGCATCCCTAAAGGCCCCTTTCAGATACTGGAAGGCTGCTAGGAGGTCTCCACGCAGCCTTCTCTTCTCCAGGCTAAACAGCCCCAGCTTTCTCAGGCTGTCTTTGTATGGGAGATGCTCCAGTCCCCTGATCATCCTCGTGGTCCTCCTCGGGACTCTGGGGCAGTGTCGAACACTTTGCACAAGTCTGGTTAGATGACGTCAACTGCTCTACCCCTGTCCATCAGTTCCGTAGCCCCATCACAAAAGGCCACCAAACTGGTCAGGCAGGATTTCCCCCTAGTGAAGCCATTCTGGCTGTCACCAAGCACCTTGTTGTTTTTCACGTGCCTTAGCTGCCTTTCAGGGGAATCTGTTCCAAGATTTTACCAGGCACAGAGGGGAGACTGAGTGGCCTGTAATTCTCTGGGTCATCAATTTTCCCCTTCTTGAAAATGGGGGTTATATTTCCCCTTTTCCAGTTATCCGGAACTTCGTCTGACTGCCGTGATTTTTCAAATATGATAGCCAGTGGCTTAGTGACTTCACTTGCCAGCTCCTTCAGGACTCGTGGGTGGATTTCATCAGGTCCCATGGACTTGTGTACGTTCAGGTTCTTGAGATGGTCTCAAACCAGATCCTCTCCTACAGTGGGCCCACGGTCTTCATTCTCACAGCTCCTGCGTCTGCTTCTCAAGTCTTGGTTATTGTGGTCAGAGCCTTTGCCATTGGAGACTGCATCAAAGAAGTCATTAAGTACCTCAGCCTTCTACAAAACCAGGGTATCCAGTTCTCCTGACAACATCCAGTTGTCTCCTGAAAACAACAATCCTTCTGGAGAGGGCCTACATTGTCTCTAGTCTGTCTTTTATTTGCAACATACCTATAGAATCCCTTCCTATTATCTTTTACATCCCTAGCCAAAAAAAAGACACAGACATACAGAAGAACATGTTATTTTAAAATCAAAGTAATACTTGCAGATACACAGTTTGTTATTCAGTAAAACATATTTCTGGTTTTACAATATATGTTCTGTGCACTTTATCAGTGTCAGTGGAATGTGCTTGTACCAGACTGGTCCTTACTTAAAAGATCCATCTTTCCTGGATTACAACATTTTTTCACAGTAATCATGATTTGATTAACTGGAAATACTTCTTTGCTCATGTGAAACATTTCTTTTGCTATGTTTTATAATGGTTAGTTTAATTCTAGTTTCTAATATTAAGTTTATTATTTTACTATATTTTTCACATGAGTATCCTATATCCATTAACAAATTTGTCTCTGGTTGTGAAAGGCTAACCTCTTAAAACATAGATAATGTCTTTGCAGTAAGTGATTATATTCACTTCCTTACCCACCATAGCACAACTCTGCCTGGTTCTTTCTTTAAAAAAAAATCAAATATACTAATAGAGTTCTATCAATCAATTCAGCATATATCTAGGACTAAATTAAATATTGACTGAGACTGCGATCCTGTTAAAAATTTGTATAGTAATTTGAACAGAAGGAAAGGATACTATTGAGGATAAATATTTATAAATATATATGCTTAATGAAGATGAACATGTAGTGCCATTCGGCTTTTCCAAACATCTTTTAAAACCTTTAAGCAAAAATATTTATAACATGTCCCTTTAAATCATGTGTTAGTCACCTGACCCTGCCCAATTTTGGAAGCTTTTCCACCAAGGAAAATATGTTCTAAATGAGAAATGAGTGTTCTACATTTAAATCAGCACTTCATTTCCCTTGAATAAATTTGCAGGTTTTGATATTGTCAAAGAATATTATTTAATTTTTCAAAACTTATTTTTGTAGTCTGATATCTGAGATTATTATTATAGCTCAGTATGCTTGGAAACATTTACCTACTCAGATGCTAAAATCCTGAAATTGATTTATGCCTTGGATGAGAAAGTTTCCTTCTAAATGGAATACAGCTTGTTCCACCCAAACATAATGTAACTTGTAGTGTGATGAATAGGCTTTTGGTATTCAAACTGGTTACTCAATTTAGCAGAAAACTATAAGTTTAATGAAACATTGAACAACAGTGCTCAAGAAAAATTTCAGATTCTCTTCTACTACATGGCAAATGTTCTCCACACACAACATAAGCAGCAAGTTCTCCTTAAGATCTGCAGTGCTGAATGATTTTGCAGCACTGTGAACGCATTTGACAAATTCATGTCTGCTGGACATAGGGAAGCATGTCACTGAGGATAATTTAGTTCTTGGTCTGACTACTGTGTAAAATGGGTCACAAATAAGAACGGACAACTACGTTATTAATTTTATTTTATTAACTAGTTTTGTTATTCATCAGGATTTTAAAGAGTTTACAAAATACTTTTTTATGAGGAAATAATTTGGGCCAGCTTTTTTTCTGAGGGCTAAACTTCCTTCAGCTGGTCATATGGCAAAAGGCGCCCTTTCAAATCTAGCTGGAGCAGTTAAAAATGTTACTAGCCCCAGAAACTAGCTAATTTAGAGGATCTGTTCCATAGAACTCAGGTGGTACAGTAGAAAATGTGCTTTTCATGATCAGCTTCTGTGTAAAGTCAGTCACATTAGTGCTGACTGTTGATTCAAGGTAGTTGGCCTGCCTTTGTACCAAAGTAAATCAGAAATATTCGCCTTTTCTTTCCTGTGAGGAATAACCTTACCTGGTTACTAACAAGAAGTGTGCTATTATTTTTTACCACTACGAACAGATCAAAAAAGAAAACTCCAGACCTGAGAACTATCAGTTCTCCTAACTGTGTATAAAGAACAGCTGGTGATAAACACAACTCTGATTCTGGAGATGGTGTTGTTTATTCCCTGCTCATTGTCATTATGCATTTTTTTTAAAGGTCAAACCTTGTGACTCTGGAAAACACATTTCCCATTTACATTGCATAGAGATATTCTTAAGAGGAATTCTGACCTTTTCTATATACACTATCCAGTAAACAGTCAAAATAATACACATTAACAAAAAACAAAATAAGAACATTTCATAAAACAGAGGGGAAAAGAAAAATTCATAGCAAACATTTCTTGTAATTACTAAATTGCCCCCTTTCCCTTTTTCCTCAGTTGATATGTTCCTGCAATATGTGGGATTCTGCAGCTATCAGTATGATTAAACCTAGGCAGAAGTCCTTCTCAAGAGGAGTTATGACTTTCTTTTTTTGTACTTCAGTAGCACACCAGCAATGGTGATGTCTAAAACCTAAGATTAATTGCCTACCTTCCATGCTGGGAATGTCTGTCACTTTTTCCTCCCTGAAAATAAATATGTCTCTCTTTCTTTTGTTTTGTTGTTCATTAGTTTTTATTTTTTCCTTGTAATGACCTCTTCACAAGCCTCTGACTTTAGAAGTGCTCTTCATTCTTACCTGCATACATTTTCTGTAACAATATTATTATTTTAATATCTCACTTGCAGCATCATTCTCCTGTTATTTCCTAATTTTCTGAAATGAAGCTTTCCCCTGCTTTCATCTGCTTAGCACAGGCCAGGTACTAGCCTTGCTATGCTTATCAGAAGTACCTGATTATTTCTCTGTGAGCTCAAGGTTAAGTATCATGAACCCAGAGTTCAGAGTTCTAAATTGCACCATATCTCATTCACCCCTAAGCCAAAGATAAGCACTTGAACCCCACTGTGTAAGACGAGTATGGGAGATCACTGTTTTAACTCAGAAAGATCTGTATTTTCTTATCTTATTCAGATCAATTTGATCTCTAGCTGCTGCAATTTCTATCAGCTTTTGTAACAGCTCTCTCTTCTTTCTGTGCAGCTCTTACCCAGCAAAGTTTCTGATGAAAGTGCTGTGAAAAGCAAATAAATTTCATCGCACAGTCCAGAAGAAAACAGTGATAACAAATGGGAGATGTAAAATATGTGATGGATTTGACTTTCAATTTTAAAGAATTTTTATGAAAGCCATTTTATAGGATTCAACCAGCATTAATTTCCCTTTTCAGAAAACACTGAAAAACAACAAACAATATGAAAACAGCTTTACCATAACCAGTAATAGAAAGGGGTACAATGTTATGGTTAAATATTAAGTTTTAAATCCCTAATTTATGTTATATATATCTTTAATCTTGGCTGTGACTCCTTACTTTGCAATCATGCATGAGAAATTTCAGCCATATTAGAAAGACGTTTGGTGAAAGCCTATGATTATTCTGATTTTGCAGCTTAAGTCTATAACTAATTAATGCCCCTCTTGAAAACCAGATGTTACTGTCCAAGGAGTTCTGTTCAGGTACATAACAGTTGCAAGGCAAAGTATCAGAATGAAAATGCAATTTGTCGATGATCTTGCTCTGAGTGTCATCATCTGTGTAAAATGCAAATACGAAAAAAGGGCACCAGAGGGAAGAATTCTATGAAACCTTTTTTTCATTAAATTTTTTAGACCTGTGATTTTATAAATAATGAATTTTCTCTTATTTTCTTCAACATACTTTCAAAAACTCCTATATAAATGATTAAATTACATAATTTCCCAAAGTAAGGGATAGTTCAGAGGATAAAATATGAATTCTATAAATAAAGATAACATTCTTTTTTTAGATTTCATTGTGTAAAATTTACATGCTGTATTTCTCTTCACTAGAGGTAAACATCACAAATCATTTCCCATGACATTTTTAGAACAAGGTTATGACTTGAAAGATCATAATCATTAAAACTTCTATCTTCCCATTTATTCTTGAAAGCTTTAAAGGCAGACAACTGGAAATAGGAATATTTGTGCTTCAAAGTCTGT
The DNA here is from genome assembly GCA_002631895.1 of Agapornis roseicollis. NCBI lineage: Eukaryota > Metazoa > Chordata > Aves > Psittaciformes > Psittacidae > Agapornis > Agapornis roseicollis. The sequence goes on along the minus strand of NDXB01012198.1, from coordinate 327,762 downwards.
CCTTCAGTCTTTAATTCACCACATTGGACATGCTTTTTGGTTTTATTTGGCAACTTTTTAAGGAGCAGTGTTTTAACAGTGTAATTCATGTTGATACATTGCAGTGGAGAATACCTTGAAAGTAGGAAGTCTAAGTCAAGCACTACTGCAATACTTGCAAAGAACTGACAATCTTAGGGCTCTTACTGGTCCTTAATATTAAGTGCTTTATGTAATGTAATCTATGTACCAATCTTTCAAAAGCAGACTTTTACAGAACAAAAATATTCACCAATAAACTGCTATATTAAGCTGTGTAGAAGTTCATGGTTTTCTTTAAAAGATCAGAATTAATTTTCAAAGGAAGTTCTACATTTGTTTTGCAACATCTTTCTGCTCATACTGGAAAGAGTACAATGTAGCCAAGGTTTTGGCTTTTTCTCAGCTGTTTACAAAGTAAGCCAGTAACTGATGTCAAAATGCTCATTTGGCCACCACATCATGTTTGTCTTCTTGAGAACCTTCCAAACAGCTTCTCTGAGCTATTTCAGAGTAGTGATTATCACCTGTCCTGGTGATTTTATGAAGGTTTCAGCTGGAAAAACTGTCCACACAGAAAAGGTAATAAAAGACACTATACCCATAAATAACAGAAAACTGCCGATGTTTCACACAGATTTGCACTAAGAAAGGCTCATATATATATGCTTAAGTACAATAGATAATGTAATCAATAGATTAGTGAAGTAGGATCTTGTGAGGCCATGATAAAATAGAATATACTTTGCATATGTGTGCCTGTATTACTATATTAAGCATAGAATATGCTGCTTATTCTTCATCTATATTATTAAATTTGTACTTATAAATATCTTTAAATATACATGTATCCTATATGTTTTAATAATCACAAGGTCTAAATGTGATATAATTTATAAAAGCAAAAATATGAACCAGGTTCACTGGCAATGCCTTTTCTCTTCTTCCTGATATCACTATTCTGGTCTGAAAATTCAGGTCTCAAAGTCACTTTCCCAGACCAATTCTCAACAGTCTCAGGGCTAATTTTCAGACAGTAAAAGTACAATACGGATTCTAGATAAAAAAGGCTAGTTCCAAGCAGCTATCAGTCCTGATACAATGATCAGTACAGAAAGAGATAATATATACATATGTTTGAGATATAACATAATCTACATTGGCCTAACTTTTCTTTTTTCTTGTGTTTTTCTCTAACAATTTATCTGCATCTTGGTTACATCTATTTTGTGTCCAAAAGTTATATATAAAACCTGTGGAAAAAATTCTCATACATGTGGAGAGCCAAAGACAAGCAAGGAATAAAATTACTGCAGATAATTAAACAAGAAAATATGAATGTAAGTTATTACAACTTTTCTGCAATGTTGCAAAAAGGAAATATTAATAAATTCCTATTTTAGACATAAAAATTGTTGGCATTTAGCAATTAAACTTTTTGCTTGTTACATACTTAATCTTTCCTTCTGTTGTTCAGAGTAAGAAAATGAGCTGAATAAAGAGCTCCAGTACTCTAGAGTTTTGGAAACCATCTATGTTTTCACTAATGGAATTTACAAGTTCATTGCTGTAGGCTGTAGGTAAAGGACTCTGTTCCAATGGTGTCTCTTTTTCTCCATGTAGAGTTTAACAGGTCTGAAGAATTTTGTCTCCAGTGGATGTAAGCTTTATTCAACTTTCTTGGGCATATGTGAAACTATCAACATGGAATGTTTATAAGCCCCAGGCATGTAAACATTACACAAATACAATTTTTTTGTTTTCTCATATACTTCAAAAGCATCTGGGGGTTACACTTTCACAAAGCACCTTGTTCAGGCCTAGGTTTAGGCACTTAAGTCAATGAAAGAGGGAAAATTTCTTAAGTATCCCTCTTCAGAGTTTTCTGTTGTTTATTTAGCCTGAGATGTGGCAAATCTCATACCCAGATCTGTTGATGAAGTGCACATGTCTCCTAGAGACATCTAGCTTAGGGATTACAGTTCTGGAAATAGGCACTGTGCCATAATTCTCAAGTTTCTAGCTTGAAGGTTTCACTCATGATCTTAAGCAAAATTAAATGCAGTATTGATATTACAGTAAAAGCAGTTATTGGAAGCTGGGCAAAGTTACTGTTTTGCTTTACTTGGATCCACAAGTGTCATTCTGTATGGACCTTTTTCCAGAACCTTGATTCTTCAGAATCTAGTTTTGAAACAGAATCACATCTGGAAGCAACTGGCATTTCTGTTAATGCTAACTTCTACTAAATTTAGGGAAAGTGATTCAGTTTAAAATTGTATAACACTTGACTCAACTCTCAATATAATCTATAAAACATAAAAATATAATCAAAATGTCTTCAATAGCCAGGAAAAAAATTACAAGTTAATTTATTTAGACTCATAATTCATCAGTTGCTCAGTCTTTCCAATGATCTTACTAAAACATTTTCATTATTAAATTGAAAAACAATATGCAAACAACCCACTGATATATTTTCTAGAGGCAAGTAAATGAAGCTAAGGTCCATACATTATTGATATAGTTGCTTATAGCCAGTCACAGTGAGATGACCATTTGGAAGTGCTTTTTTGAAAAGGTTTGTTAACTCTGATGCAAAAATACATTTTTAATTCTGTAGATTCATGGAATCATAGAATAGTTAGGGTTGGAAAGGACCTTAAGATCATCTAGTTCCAATACCTTCACCATAAAGTTAAGCATAAGTCAAAAGCTTACGCTTCTGAAATAGAGATTCTCAGTAAAAATACTGCTATAATTTCATCCCTTCTGACCTGCTACACTCAAATGTAATACCCAGGATATTCACATTACTTTTCTAATATGGGATCACACAAAATATATTTTTAGATTATTAATTAATTTTAGTTATTTGCAGTTTTCAAAAAAGTCACCTTACAGTTCATCAACAAAGCAATTGTTTCTGAAACAAATCAGCTTTTTAATTATTTAAGGAATTCCCATTTAATAGCAATAAATTAGTTGTAGAACATTGATGTGTTCTAGTAAAACTGGGAATTTCTTACAAATTTATCTGGGTTTTAAATAATATTTTTTGGTACAACTGGCAATGCTTTCTCACATCTAAATTTCACAGTTTTCCAGCTCAAATGATAAGCTTCTGTAAAATTTGCCCTGCAGTCATTTTGATTTCAGCTTTTCAGTTGTTTCTTTGCAACGTTCACAGCCTTACTAAGGAATACAAGGTGTAGAAAAGCAAAGCTGCAGTCAAATTTTATATAGCATGGGTTTTTTAGGTTGTTGGCCTCCCTTATGCAAGTCAGACAATTATGAAATCATAACCTAAATGTAAATATGAACTATATGGGAACCTCTTTGGCAACAATCAAAGGAGTCCTCTTCAATGTTAGAAATAAGAAGATAATGAACTAACAAAACTCTCTTTCAATCTTTTACCTTCACAAATGACCTGAAGGGTTTTTTATTGTGAAAAGAGGCACGTGTGAAACACAATTCTGTGGAAATGCTTGAGAGCTCTTTCCTGAGGATTTTGGATTAAAAAAGACTCACAGAGGACTTTACAAAACACTGCACACTCTCACGAAGGAGGTCTCTGTGAGTAGTATGTTTCTTGGTCAAGTCTGTGTTATTTTCTTTCCTGCCACATTCTTCTGAGATGAGAATATTACTTGAGAAAAAATCCCCAAATGCCAAGACACAAGGGGGGTGTGTGTGTATTATTTAAACAATTGGAGGAATGAGAGAAGATTGGTACTGAAACTCAAGCCTGAAAGTAGAACACAAACGAAGAATGTCTCTGGAAATTTAACTTAGTGTTATCAGAGGTAACAGATGTGATCTTCATTGAATAAAACTCTCTTTGAAAAAAAAGGGTCTTTGTAATGTAGATCTATGGTACTAATATCCCACAAATTTGTCAAATGGCTAGATAACTTCAGAACTTCAGCTCTCTTATGTGTGTCCTATTATCTATTCCAGTAAGCAAACTGAACGCAGACACTTTTTCAAAGAGAAACTTGTCCATATTGCATCTGGACCCATTGTTGCATCCAGTCTTACCAGATTTGTGCCTGAATGTTTTGTAGATTATAGCACTTGATCAAAATTATTTCCACTGTATGTTTGCTTTTTTGCATGAAACCCACTTCAACAGCCCCTACAGCTTTTGAAATAAATAAAGTGAAAGACATTTTTTTAAAAAATATATCCAGTTAATTACTGACATTACTCTGTGCAGATGCTTCCACCTGGTATATCCTGTGCCACTAGAACTAGTCAAAAATGGTGTAATCATAACTTACAGTGATAGTTTTTGAATTGTCATACAGCATTCTAAAAGAATCCAAAATCATTACCCAAATAAAGCAACAATATGACATTTTTGCTAACCTGACATTTCTTCAGTTGCCCAGCACTTGAACATTGATTAGATTTTTGTTTCACTAGGCTAAAAATGATAAGGCAGGTATTTGACTTAGAAACCGAGAAGGATAGTACAAGACCTATTATAGTTTTGGTCTCCAAAAGATCTGTATTGCCCAAGCACTTTTCATACTGCCTTTTTCAATGGATGGTCTGACAGAAAAGGTCACAAAGTTTTATGCTGGAAAATAAATAATAAAATAGAAAAGGAGAAATATAACTGTTTTGGTTGAAAAGTTCAGCAAGGTCTAGACACATTGGACAGCTGGACTCTGATTTTATTTTACTACAGGGTCACACATTGCAATGACAGCAAAGTCAATTCGGTCTTGCAGCTGATTCAATTCCCTGTGCCTTGCATAGGGAGTACAGTATCTTTCTAAAAAAGACAGTTTATTTTCAATAATCTTTCAAACTATTTGTCTGTAACAACTGCTTAGAAGGCTGATGCTTAAATCCATTTGCTTATCAAAATGTTTTCTTCTCCACAATGTGTAAAGCTTCATGCTGATTATCGTAAACATGCCATTGATTTTCCAAACAGATGCAGAAAGCTGGGGTAAAAAAAAAGGTCGTATTTTGAAGAAAAATGAATAGCTGAATGGTGTAATAAATAAAATAGATGACAAATAGCATTTTTTTAGATTACAAGCTTTTCATTTTCAAGGCATGTTGAACATTGTTCATTTCACTTCATCACAGTCCACAATAATACAAAAAAATATCTTTAATTCAAAGTATAGGAGAAATACAAGATTTTTCAGTCTTGGGAAGCTGGCCTTTCATTTCAACAGCTTCAGCACAAGATTTTTTTATTTCCCTTTGAACATAAGTGCTTTCACTGTTGTTTTGGAAAAATAAATTAAAACAAAACAAAACAAAAACAAACAAACACCAAAACCTATGATAAATGCTTATTTCAGGGTACTAAGAAGAATTATTTTTGTCTTATATACTTATGTTCATTTCAGGTAGATGAAAGAAATAAATATCTATCTATGGAACTTTCGCATGGGTTGACCTTGGAGATGAGAGCTAGGTAACTATGTTCTCCAAATGTCTTCAGCACATAAAAAAAGTTAGTATTCTTGAAATGATCTTATAATATAAGCCTTCAGAGTTGAACAAAGAAGTAGAGCTTCAGTTCTCAAACAAATTACTTACTCTAGAGGAGCTAAGGTGCCTGTAACTTTAATTAAAAATATCAACTGTCTTAATATATTTTATTTGTAAGCAGTGCAACATTCGCCACTGAAGCTTTATGTCTTTTGTGTCTGAACTGCATTTCAGTATGTTTTCCTCTCTTTGATTAATTTACTTAGAAAAATGACTACTGTTTCTGCAGGAAAAAAAAGGAATTTTGGGACTGGTAATGCATGAAGTTGAAATTACAGTTAATCCATCAAAGACCTGTCACACCTATTTCTATTGTGTTCAGTTGTGCCTGATAGTATTAAAAAAAAAAAATCATAATGTAAAAGAGCAACATTGCCTATTCTTAGATAAATTACTTTCTTTTTTCTTTTTGTAATAGATAGGAAATAAAATTCAAACTGGTAATACAGGCTTAGGATAAGGGTTTTTGTTTTTTTTCATTAAGTCTGTGTCCTGAAAGAAAGAAAAGAATTAGAGAAAGGAAGAAGGTGATATCCTTACATAAAAAAGACAACGAAAAGATTATTTCAAAAAACATGTGCAAGAGTTCTTTTTTTCTTTTCATAATTCAGGAACTTTAGTTCTGGTATTCCTAATATTTACTGCATTTAATGCAAAATGTTCTTATCATTACAATATTTTGACTGAGTTTCAGTTGTTGCATAAAGAATGACAAACTTAAACTATATTTTAGGACATAGTTTTAAAACACAGTAAATAAAAAGGAGTGGGTACATCGGCAATAAATGCATGTAACTAATGATTCTCATTCACTAAGGAACTAGGATAATTTATTTACTCAATGAAATTTATGCTACTTCATATTCATTTTAAAGAGTAAAGTCTAACAAAGATTAAAAAAAATAAAAAAAAAAAACAAAACCAAATTTGTCAATACCTGAGTAAGATGCAACAAATAGAGCATTTTCTTGCTCCATAAATAAAACCAAGACCATTTAATGAACACAGAAAATTGTTTTGATGAGGAAACATTACTAGAACTAGCTATATGAGTTTGCAGTTTGTATTTGACGTCCAAAAATAAAAAAAGAAAATTAAAAAAAAAAATATCACTTCCTATGGATAGGCTTCATGTCAGATAACACATCACCAAAGGGACTAAGAACTTTATTTTCCTAAAGAACTTGCAGACTTTATGATGAGGCATGCCAAAACTGAAGATACAATTTGTGAGGAAATTTACTAATCCAGAAGGAATACAATGGAAAAATCAGGTCTTCCAAACTTAAAAAAAATACTTGAAAAGTGACCTCAGGTTATTTTGTCAACAACATATAGATATGGCTAGACATTTTACCAGGGAATATGTTATGTACCAGAGCTATAAAACCAAGGAATAGATAAAGGTGTTCTTGAGATGGCATGGCCACACAGCCTTCCTGACTGCACAGCTCATGGGGCTCCACTATCTATGGCACTGATGTGCCTTCTAAGTATTAAAAAAAAACAGCCCTCCCTGCCAAATGTTTATAGTAAGCATGTGGGAAAACAAGGAAGACTAGTCAGCTTCAAGATACTTTCCTCATCACTATAACCCCTTTCCCAGTACCTGTGCAATTCACTTTCTGAACTGCCTGTCTTAATAGGAGGGATCAAGGAACAGAAACAGATGCCAAATGGAAGTGGACGCAAGCAGTGGAGCTATAGCATACCTCCTGCCATAGGAGTTTGCCTAGCCTCATTGCCCTAAGAGTAGTGTCTGGGAAAGCTGTTCTGCCACATAAGTAAATCAGCACAGATGTGCACAAAGCCCAAAGCTGCCATGAAACCTGGAGAATTCTTCTTTTCCACTCAAATTAAGCCATGATTTCACCACTCTTATCAATGTGACACCCTACCAAACTACTTCCCTTATGCCTGAAGTCAGATCTGCTATTTCGACACACAGGTGAAAGGACTATTTAACATTGCTAATGCAGGAATAACCACGCTGTCCTTTACCTTCAAATTCTACAGATTGTAATAGATGTTTAAAGTGGTGCACGTCTACTAAAAATACAATAAATATATAGGAATGTGGATTAAAATTGACAACATAGTGGCTTAGTGAGCTGGATTAACCTGAGGGCTCAAATCCAGGTGCCAATCACTTTGATTAACAGTGCAGGCAATGTTACTCAGCTATTCTATCGCAGCCCATTTTCTGGTGCTTTTGCCATAGAGTAAGACTACTTAATTCCCAGTCTGGAGACTGGAAACTGACTGGTTATAACACTGGAAGCTGATTAGACTATAAAACCAAAGTCATGCTTACTAGGTCATCACTGACTAAGAAAGTCCCATGCAATCATCTGGTACAAGGGTTTGTCCACATTTTTCTCATCTTCTCAGGATTTCCTATTTTTCACATTGCCCAAGACAATTTATGCATCTTGTGGTTTCTACTTTTGTACCATGTGCTCGGGATGGCATAATTCTACTGGTTATGCAATTCCCTAAAATGACAGAACTGTCTTGAAGACACCATGCAGCTGTGGGGTGCTCTGAGTGTTTATCACCATGATATTTTCTCCATAGCTGAACAGAGTGAATTAATTGGTGATGAAAAATAACTGAAGGTAGAAGTTCCTTAGTTAAAACTACTAGTTTTGTCATGAACCACAGTACCAGATAAATCTGAAAACTCAATTATACTGAGAAAATGAGCTTCTCCATATAGCTATACTGTATTCAGGCAGACTAGGTGAATCATGAAACCATGGAACTAATACACAAATCCAAATTTTGTGTATGAGGTGGCAGTTTCATCATGTAAATGAACTAAAACATTTTGAAGGGGTGTTGTTTTTTCTCTCTTCCTTTACCTGCATGGTGGTTTTAACTGTCATCACCAGCTAGTGTTAAATTCTGTTGTTTTGGGTTTTTTTAATTATTTGTAAAGAAATACAAATATTACAAATACACATTAAAATATTATTGTTGTTAATACAATGGCATATTTTAGATATAAATATTATTGTTGAACCTTATACAGTTGGCCACAAACCATCAACCCAGCCTGTTTAGCTTCCTTTCTAGAGCTTTCCTTCCCCCGACCAGATCAACACTCCCACCCAACTCAGCCTCATCTGCAAATTTAGTGAGGGTAGACTAGATCCCCTCATCCAGATAATTGATAAAGATATTAAATAAAACTGACCCAATACTTAGCCTTGGGAACACTACTTATGACTGATTATTGACTAGATTTAACTCCACTGACCACAACTCTCTGGTCTCAGCCATCCAGACAGTTTTTTATCCAGTGAAGAGGGTGTCCATTGAAGCCATGAGCAGACAGTTTCTCTGGGTGAACACTGTGAGAAATGGTGTCAAAGCTTTATTAAAGTCAAACTAGACAATAGCCGCCACCTTTCCCTCTCTCCTTGTTTTTCTCAGTTTCAGCCAAAGCTCTATTCAGCCAGGCAGCTCTTCTTCCCTGCTGGCTCACCATTCAGCACATGGGGATGGCCTGCACCTTCCCCTTTAACGTTTCCTTCTTGAAGAATATCCAGTCTCCCTGGACTCCTCTGCCCTTCAGAATTGCCTCCCAAGGGACTCTGTCAATCAGGCTCATGAACAGGTCAAAGTTTGCCCTCTGGAAGCCCAAGGTAGCTGTTCTGCTGACACCACCCCCCTCCCTTCCCCCCTCCCCCCCCTTGCTTACTTCTCCAAGAAGTGAAAGCTCTACTTTTGTACCTCACTCTTGTGTTTGCTATGCCCAAGATGCCCTCCAGCCAACACATCACCTGGTTGAGTTGGCAGAGCTTCAGTGCACTGCCTGAAAACCCTTCTGCGCCAACAGCTGTGCCATGCCCTTGCTGCCATGCCATGCCCTGCTTGCCTGCCCTGATTGCTGGCACTCCCTAAGGGCTTCTTTTATATATGGGTGGCTTCTTTTATATATGGGCAGGTAGAAGGTTGGGCACTGCTGCTCCTGGCCCTGGCCAGGTCTTTTCAGCCAATGTGGTGTTGATCGTAGTGGCTGTCTCAGCTCCCTCATAAGGTTTCACCAATGCAGGAACCCGCCCTGAAGTTATTGGGTGTATGCACACACAGAGTCTTTAAGCTTTTGTGAAATTCCAAAAGAAATCAGCATATTCAGAAATAAAGTTTCAAGAATGTCCTTATACCACTCTCATCTGTTTGGTTTTTTTTAATGCTGTGATAGAGATTGCAGAATGCAGTGTAGTTTAACAGATTTTATATGTTGCTATGCCACCTTTAACAGCCAAACTATTTCACTTCAAGACATATAAAAAAAAAAAAAAAAACCTTGCTACAATTGTCTTAAATTAGTGTTGATTTAGGGAATTCATTCCCATCCTTCCATTCAATCTTACTTTTTCAAGATAAGAGCACTGTATGTAGAAATGGAAAGATGGAACAGATAGAAATAACTCTATTCAATCAACTTTAAAAATCTGATTTATATTAACAATAGGAGGGATTTTTTTTTTGTTATTCTATACATACTTATCTAGAGAACTAGGTGGCTTGCTGGATTAATATAACACTTCCTTCTTTTTCATTTGCCTTCTACCATATCTCTGGAGATTGGAGACTGAATTTTTTTTTAATAAGAAATGGTTTCTAAAGAAAATTAGCCTGATGTTGTCATCTAAGTTTCTTCTGAATAACTGAATAACTTTTGGTGTTTTCTAGTCACATAGTCTTTCAAAACTACAGTTGCAAAGAAATACATGTATGTAAATATATATATGTGATATATATGTGTACACATATATACACTCTTTACAAATAGAGAAATATATATGCATACATACAAATACAGATATATACAGTCTCTATATATATGTTTGACTAGCAATTTCAATTACACACGAGAGTTAAAATAAACCATTAAAATTTACATTCTCAACTCAGCAGCAAACACTGGTGAAATAAATACCAGAGTAATTCTACATCTGGATTTAGCATATGCAGCATCTGCTTCATTAATATCTAGTCTTTTTCAGTTTTCGTCTATAGTATTCTGAATTTTTTATAGTTTTTATGTTCTTCATACTTGAACACTTGATGCCCATTATCATGAATGATTTTATTTCTAATTTCCTAATTCAACCTGCAATGAAAGCATATAATTCACACATATTTATATATGAAATTTCAGAAATTGTACATAAAACATTAATGTAAGTTAAAGCAAGCATAAGCTATTTTCACAGAATACTTTTAGTTTTCAAACTGACATACATATGGAGCACAGATCTGAAAAGCCAGCTAAATTTAAAGAGAATCTGTATGTTGACTCAAAGACTTTGGCTCAGACTGAACATGACTGAGCCTATTCCTTATTTCCAGCTGCTTAACTATAGTGGCCAACAGCTAACTTTAGCTACATGCTTTGAATTCATTTCTGTTATTATTTTTCCATGTACCCAATCTTTTACTTTTGCTACAGAGATACCAGACAGTCATAAAGTAAAGAGACAGATGGTCACCACAATGAAAAATAGGAGAATTAATAGGCTGTGCAAAGAAGGAAGAGGTTTAGAAAACAGCTCTGTGATCTGAATGAAGAAATTATGAGATCTATTTGGTACACCAAAATATGTCAAAAAATAAGTAAACAAGCTGATTACAATAATATTATATAGAAGCATTTTAGTGGTTTAGTGGATTACTGCCTTAAATACTCAGTTTAATTTTGCTTGGTGAAACTAAATTGTCATTTTGAGGACTGTTTATGGTTTTTAATTTTTGTGGAGCTCTGAAGCACAAATACATAGCAATTTATTATAGTCTAGTGTATTTCTCCATGTGTATACTCTAAGCCTGACAAAAAGCCTAATAATGCAGTTAGAGCCTATTTCACACTGCTATTACCTCACATTTACTGTCTGGCAGTTCAGTCATGTTTTTCACACAGTACATGTGTCATGAAAAAGCATGTATCTTTGTGAACAAAAATGACTGCTAGAATTTTCTTCTTCCACTTGGTTTTATAAAAAGCTTTGATGTGTATGAAGTTTGCAGTGTCTGAGGAGCCCAGCTCCATTTCTTCATGAAAGAAGATCATGTCTATATAGTGAAGTCAAAGCATAACTACTTCAAGGTAACTAGCACGGGAGTGTTAAACACAGAAATTCCTTTATGTTGTATAACAGTGTTACAGTATTGTTGGTGCTGGCATAATAGAGGAAGTGGAGAGAGCTTGAATTGTTAAGAAAGGTGGTAGCTATTATGAGACCAGTTTTGTTTGTTGTTTTTTTTTAAAAAAAAAAAAAATAAACAACACCAAAAAACAACCCTGGTCTTCATAAATATTGTTTTTACTCTACATAGTATGGTGCTTGTCATGTTGCAAGCAGACCTGCTTGCATTTAATAGTGAACCAAGAAAAACATGTTATCTTAAAGACCAAAGAAATCTTCTCTCTCATACTGCACATTTAAAGCCTCTATCAAAACTTTCTCTTCTGACTAGCTTTCTACTATAAAATTAAAGAAATTATAGCATGCTCGTCTTCACAGTTAGGGAAAATTGCTTTCCTAATCTGTGCCAAGAGACACAGGTGTGACTGAGAAGTCTTTGCCTTCAAGATAGAAAAACCTCAGTAAATTTATTTTTAAAAACGCTACAGCTGGGATGCTGAACAATAGAAAAAAAAAAAAA
>NDXB01012198.1:296381-315406 GCA_002631895.1 Agapornis roseicollis | reverse complement strand
AAAGCTACAGCGGGGAGGCTGAAAAAAAAAAAAAAAAAAAAAAAGGCAAAATAACCCCCCCCCATATTTGTTAGCTATTTGATCATCACAAATCTTTAAGCATGGTCTCAAGATGGTGCAGCTTCTATCTCAGCTTTTTTCTTGGACAAAACAACTTTGCCTTTTGAGCCAAACTGAACTCTATCCCTTCTGGAACTGTATTATAGAAAGGAAAGATAGGGAGATAAGTTTCTTTAAAAGCTAATTTATGCGATCTGGACCACAGGCACTTAGTTACTTTTCTTCTAACTGGAAGAATATTACTATTGTGTATCACTGGGGTGCAATGATACCCCAGTGTATCATTTTTTGAGCACCCAGCAATTTTTTGAGTGCTCCAATTTTGACTTTCCTCAATTCAAGAAATATGAGATCATTACATGTGTAATACCAGCTGCAGGTGTCATGAGCTTTTAGAGTAATGAGAACAGTAATAGCACTTCTTTTGTTGTAGATTTTTGGATGGAATATGTACCAAACCCAAGAATATTTCTTTTCTTTATTGCTTACGTGATAGTAAATTGTTAATTTTTGTTACTTAGTGTAAGTCACAGTAATTTTATTACTTACATGTTTTACATATAAGCCAGACACAGTAGATGATTCACTTGATAGAGATGGTTTATTACTTTAAATATATAACTAAAGTCAAATGTATAGGCAGTGGCCTTTATCAAAGGCATTTTCATGCACATTAATCCCTTGACATGTCAACTGATACAAGTGGGGCTCAGAGAAGGGAAAATAACTTAGTTGTTTTGAGTTCCTCCCCCCCCTCTTCTGAAGAACGGAATAACTATTAATATTGTTCAGTAAAGAATTTCCATTAAAAGAAAGTATCTTTCATTCCAAAGGAGACATGAATATATGTTACTTTTACATCCATATGGAGCTTGAACTCCATATCTTGGCAGCTACCTGCACAGAATGTCTACTGATGATTTTATTCTGTTGCAAATACTTTTTTCTTCTAAAATTTGTTTTGGAAAGAATTAAATTACTGAAAAAAGAATATTTGGAAACAATGAAGAGCTAGAAATTGGCATATTGTGAGAATAAGAAACATTTAAAAGAAAAACTGGAAGGATATACAACTACAATTAAAATCAATGAAGAATAAGAATTTAATTTGATTGCAAATTTGAACGAGAAAGAATGTTTCTTCCATTCAGCTTTTTTAGTTGTGGTGCTCCGAAACATGTTTTGGGTAAAAGAAAAGCTTTTGCTGAAGTTTTGTGATTTATACTTGCAAAGGGCTATTTTTTTTATATGAGTTTTAAATATTTCTATCAAAACTGAAATTCATTTCTGCAAAGTGAGAAATCAATCTATTTTCTTCTTTTTTCTTTTATTTCTTTTTTTTTTTTAATTTTTTTAAGGGTGTATATAATTTTGGCTGTGTTTGTTTTCCACCTGTAGTTCACACTGCTTTTGAAGGATGAGCACTTCTTTCATACATTTGCAGTACACTGCCAAGAATACTAATGCCATATTGAAAAATCTGTCAGATCCCTTTTCTTTGTATTTGCCCCAGTCACCTCTTAATTGCAGTAATGTGAGGAAGGTCAGGCTGTTATCCCTTCCAGGGAGTATTTCCAATGAAGGAAACTAGAATGCAGGGAAGAAAGCAGACGCTGCCTGTTTTAAAAAGCCCCCATTTGTAGTCTTTGAGAACTGATACATCAGAGTACTTTGCATGGCACTGTTGTTTAAACAAATTTTTAAACATAGCTGTCTGACTTTCTCCTACTCAGTTGCTAACAGCTATATTGTAGCAGAAAATGTGAAGGTATATAGTGCAAGTTTCATCTGTTATGTTTTAAATGCACTGTACTTTTTTCAATTATATAAGTGTCGAAAGTGTGCATTGAACACACCAAATTTGCTTGTACTTCTGCTTTGAATGTTATGCTAAGATAAATATTTGTGAATTATGTTTCTTTTCTGTTAGGTTCAAGAAGGAACTTTAATACTTGCTGCTGGGTGAGCAATGCTGTGAAGTGCAAGCAATCACATGAATTTCTGGAAGGCAGATCTAATCAAGGATATGACAGTTGTTGCCAACCCTGACTGGACATGAAGCAGTACTTTTCAAGATCCTAAGAGAAGTGAGGAAAAATAACAATGCAATGAAGTCCTTAAGATCCAGAAGAATGCATTTTGGCTTGTTCAGGGACATGGTAGACAGTGAGAAAAAAAAGCAAGGTCTGAGGAACTTCATGCTTATTATTTTGTCTGGCAAGGTCTGCTTTCAGGCATCTCAGCTCTCTGCACCTAGTGGCATGTTCTGGGGAAGTGCTACCCACAGCAGAGGAGAGCCAATTTAGGTGTTACTTGAGTAAGGTGGATATAAGCCAATGTGAGCAGCCAGAAAGCCTCCAAAGACCTGGGAGATACTCACTAATGTTGAGAAGTTGCACTCTAATACAGATTAAATGCAAAATCTTGCACTTGCGATCAAACAACCCAGTGTGACAGTGCATGCTGGGGACTGACTAGGTGGGAAGACGCTCCTCTGAAAGAAGCAAGAGGTTGTCTGGGTGGCTTCAAGAGATCCCCTCCAGCTTAACTTATTCTATGTGTCTACGACTAGTTAGCATGGGATGGCAGCCAGCCTTATCTTCTTGTGTGACTTCAGAGAACTAGGATTTTCAGAGGGAAATATGTGATTAAGATGTCATGCTTTTTCTTCTTTTTTTTTCTTTAATCAGAATGATGGTTTGCTCTCTGTACAGTTCTTTTTAATTAACCTTTTAGCTTACAGAAAGATAAATTTAAAAGGACTGTTTCAAGCAGACATACAAAAAGCCAAAGTTTTTATTTCCTTTCTGTTGAAAGATACATAGAAAGGTTTAAAAAGTAGTTCACCTACGAATATTTATTTTTTCTGGAAGCTGGGATACAAAGAAAAGTCACATGAGCTTTCTCCTGGCTCTTCCCCTGATGAATTTGTATTTTTCATTAGACTGGAATCATAATTACATTAAAAATAAGGAATTAAAGCTTTAACTTAGGCAAAATTAAAAAAAAAAAAAAAAAAAAAAAAAAAAAAAAAAAAAAAAAAAAAAAAAAAAAAAAAAAAAAAAAAAAAAAAAAAAAAAAAAAAAAAAAAAAAAAAAAAAAAAAAAAAAAGGAGAGGGAGAAAATAAAGAACAAATTGGACAAAAGTCTTGGGTGAAATGTCAGCAGTATAGTCAACAGAAAAGCTTTACATCATTATTTATTTTTGAGCATAACAAAATTGAACACATAAAGCTTAAGTTTAGTTTAAAGGATGAAATTCCATGCTATAGGTACTATCATTAGAAGTCAGCTTAAATTCTTAGTAGGAAGAATGGGCTTCATATACTGCTGTTTCTGTCTATTTGTATTGCACAAATAGAAATTGACTGGTAGTCAACCATTTTGTGGATGGTGAAAAAGACAGATGAAAGCTAGGGATAGTATTATTGATTATTATCTACTAATGAAAAATTACACTGATAGTGACTTTAAAAAAAAAAAAATCCCAAACCCAATTTTAAAGAGATTCATAACATCAGACATTGAAATAATGCATTTTTCAGTATCTAATACAATACAGGCTGGTTTATTGTTTTGTCTTTAAAACAGAAAACAGGGGTTTTTTTAAATGTGAATAAACTATCCTGAGTCAAACATAATCCTGTTGGAACAAAAAACACTTTTTTTTTTTTTTATTTACTTGTAACAGCTAATAATCTGTGATAGATAAGGTAGTATCTAGTCATATAAAGAAAATAAAAGTGTTATTTTACAATGACCTGTTGCATATTTTCCCAAGACAAGGTCTGAAAGCCTCTTAGCTTTGCCTTTATAAACTGGACTGTATGAAGGAATGGAAAACACATCTTAAGGAAAGACATGCACTGGATATAAACTGGATTGAATGGACAGACACAACTTTCGCACCTCTTGCCCAGTTTAGAGGTTTTACATCCTGCAACCTTGAGAATGCAGCTGCATAGTGTCCCTAATACCAAGTTGAACATTTAGAGACCATACAGGATCTTGACAGAAGCAAAATTACATCAGTTCAATTTCTTTTTTTTTCTAAAGCTTGGAGTACATATATATATATACATACATACAGAAATATATATATATGGAGTACATATATATATATACATATATACAGAAAAATATTTACCTATCCAACTGAAAGTGAAGTCTTCTAATATATGGGAAGAAGGTGAAATGATTTGTGGCATGAGTCTATACAAAATATGGCTTGATGTGAATTTTGTACATTGAAGAAATTATAAAGAATTACTTAGAATGTTACAGAATCATGGGTAGCCGTGATTACTTTGGCTAACTTTATAGTTACAAATTAAGAAACAAGGAAACATTTTCAACAAGAGTGTGGGAAAATTTCCTTTTTAATATACATTTTGGAATCAAACAGCTTCGTTTTAAACCAAACTTGATAGTGTGTAATTTCTCTTTTGTATTTTTAGAATGCTTTGAAAGTTTGACACACCTTATGAATTACCATGTTGGCTTGTAGCAGCTGTAATTTTATCAGTTATTCTCTTCATCAAAAGGCTTTTCACTTAAAAAATACTCCTACTATGAAGGAACAGTAAGACTGTGATGTACGAAGCAAACACCTTTATGTTGTTCCTTGTTAGATTTTTAAAACAAATTTTGCCAGTCCATCTAAGAAAATAAGACCATCTTTTCAATGTAGTAGAGTTTTTTCTGCCTTTTCAAATATATTTTAATTACCTTATTGCATAGTTTAAAAATAAAAAATTAAGAAACAAACCAAAACCAAAACCAAAGCAAATAACTTTTACCATACATAATATTGATCATAATTTTTTTCATTCCTCTTAATTGACAGACCTATCATCAAACAATTTAAACTTCAAGACAGATACCATTTAAACACTCTTTAGCTCCTTATTATACAGGCAATTTCCCAGCCACCAGTGTGAGAAAGTGAACTCCCATAAGGAGTAAAGATCATCACAGGCATCTGGCTCCAATGTCAAGGCTCATCCTCTGTAATTTTCTATAATATATTAGACTTACAAGATTACTACAAAATGTAAGTGGTTAAATATTATCAAACAAATGACAAATTTTACTCTTTTGTGGTGCAGAAAATTAATCAGAAACTTTTTACATATGTTGTCTGTGTTGTTCACTGTACTTCTGGGAACTGTTCAGTTATTTTAATGATGAAGTCAAAATAAAAGTCTATATTATTGATCTTTACTGACTGACATTTTCAAAGATTATATGAGTTATCTTTATAAATAATGCTCTTTTCACACACTTGAATGCTTCTACCTGGTGATTTTTATGGGATTTTGTACAATGTATGCTCATACTCTGAAAAAAAAAAATCTAGCTTTTAACTTTAATTATAAACTAGACACTGTATATTATGTCACCCAGAAGAGATCTTTTTTTGGATTAAGTATTCAACTACAAGATTTTTTTTCATATTTATTATATATTTTAAAAAACTTGTTGGAGGCTGCCACAAAGTATATTTATCAAAGTGTTTTCTAGCTTCCAGATGTGTAAGTAAGAATGATAGCTTTATATCATCTCTAATGACACAAAAATCCTAATACTTTTGCAGCACTGAACATTTTGAAATATTGTCACATTTTGTTGTTATTTTTCTGTGGTGATGATAGAAGACTTGTTAACTGGAGCTGAATGTAACCTTAAAACTCACAACCATAATAAAAAAGCATTTTTCTTGCAGAATACAAGATTGGTCCTGTCTCTCTGAAACCCTTATGCCGTCAAATGAGCTTTAGTGACTTGTTAAAATTATTTGATGAAAGTGTTTCCCACATGAATTTTTTAATTCATAACTAGAGTTGCTTTTTAATTCTGAAAAAATATTTCTCTATTAATTTCAGATGCAGATGAAGATAGCTACTGAAAAGAACACTTAAGTAATATGCTTTATGCACAAATAATTGCTTTAAAAACATTCAGATAATTTTAAGTGGATTTTGTAGGTTTTAAATTATAAATTCAGCAAGATGTTATAGGACTGTAAACACACATATAGTATTATAAAGACTATATAGTAGCATAAAGACTAAAAGGTGAATTGTATAAGTCTAATTTTGCTGGTTCTATTTGCTTAAATATAAACACAAATCTTGTCAGTACAGTTATGTACAAGATTTCCAATTTTCTTGAATATGTTTTACCAAAAAATGATTTTTTGTTTTCTTGGAAGATTTATCCAACAGTTTTTACAAACCATAACTGTAGACTTTTTCCTTATGTGTTGATTGTGTTTCCTGCCCTACCCATTGCAGGGGGGTTGGAACTAAATGATCTTAAGGTCCTTTTCAACCCAAACCATTCTATGATTCTATGAAATAGTTTGGGTTTTCTTAGAAGTGCATAAATTGTGACAAAAGGACCAGAAAACAGGGTGAACTTTTCTTGTATGCATACATTTTACAGTATGTATCCACCAGTTAATTCAGTGACAGTTATTGGTACGAGGGAGATTAAAAAGAAAGAAGACATTTTAGTGGACTGGAAAAAATAATCAATCATTGCCTCTTACAGGACAAAAAAAAAAGTAGGCTAGTTAAAATTCACCATGTACTTTGATAATAAATGGTTTTTTTCCATTAATCATATAAGAATTAATATTTCCATCCATAGACAACATAAATAAAAGAATTTGTGTATGTGACAGCTGGGCCTGCTAGATAAGCGAGTCATTGTGTAACAGTGTAGAAGTAATTTTCCTGTGACTTATTTATATTCACTGCTGCTATAAAACTGAAGCTGGGGGGCAGGAATCTATCCCAGCATTTTTTGGAGAAAGCTCAATAATTATTTTGCAAACATTGTGAATTGGTATGGTTATACCTTTATTTTGCTCTATTTCACACACTTTTAAGATGCTAATCAACACAGTGAAGAACATTCAAGTGGCTCTAAAATGTATTCCTTTCTTAGATTTCAAATGTCGCAGGGCAGCTGTACAGTTGCTAAAAGCTGTTCTGTCTGCTATGTCTGATGACATACAGAGGCCAAAAAGTTTTTATGATATAGAACTTAATTGAACTTCACAGAGGACTAATAATCCCCTGGCCTATCAAGAGGAGATCATTAGTTCCCTTCAAGAAATAAAAGAGGCTTATTCCTAGGGATATACCATGATGCAGTCTCCCACTTCTGAAGCTT
Organism: Agapornis roseicollis; assembly: GCA_002631895.1. Classification (NCBI taxonomy): domain Eukaryota; kingdom Metazoa; phylum Chordata; class Aves; order Psittaciformes; family Psittacidae; genus Agapornis; species Agapornis roseicollis. The sequence continues at coordinate 308,164 of NDXB01012198.1, read as the reverse complement.
ACCTGAGTTGTACACCAGAAGATAGCTCTGATAAAAGATACAGATAATTTAAGGTATGAAAATGTCAAATCATGTATTCACTGGAAGTTAGAGTTTCACAAAATATTTTGCTGAATTTCTTATGTCTGAGGACACAATGTATAGTTTGCTTTTAATGGTACAAAATTACTGCTCTCAGAATTAAATTTTGCAATAAGTTGGCTATTATAAGTTTTCATTATCTCTATGTGTACACTCCAGTGATCTTCACAGGAGTGTTTTATACCCTGATAAATCCTTGGATACGTTCTGCATTAGAAAAAATTATTTTGTGTTCTAAAAGAGCAGATGGTCAAAAATTCACTATGCAGAAAACTCCTAGTCTCATCAGTGGAAATGAGGTCTACTAACCGACAACTTATGTGGTCTAAAGCCTTCTTTTTACATGTGGAAAATCCAGCTTAAAAATTAGTTTAAAGTCCAAGGTCTGGCTCAAGGAACAACATAGATAGGCCCCAGATTGTACTCTAGCTTCCTGAGGGTGCCTAATAACTTTGATTTTCCTGAAAAACCAGCACAGAACAATGGTTTCTGACTCCTAGGGAAGCAGTTCATTGCTCTTTTGACTGAAGAGAGTCAAGGGGCTCTCTGAAGTTCTCAATATAAAAACAAAAAATTAAAAGAAAACACAACTGTTAGAAGAAAGTAAAAAATAGGTAGATGGAGCATAGAATATTTTACATAGGACTTTAAATGACATTGTAGAAAGATGCCACTCTGGTATATTATCCTCTGCATGCCCAAGTAGAGCTGATATTTTCAGAATAATTTCCTTGAAGGCAAATGCTCTCTTTAAATCACTGTATGTCCTGTCACAATTATTTGTGAAGATTTATATGCAACATAATTAACAGCTATGGATAACTACATATTTTAAATCCCATGCTAAGTATAGGTTTTGTAATTGCCACATGGACTATACCATAATCCAGATATATCCTTCCCTGCATTCTCTTCGGTAGGGGGAGATGATTTCACTCTCCTAAGTCCCCTTTTGCAGTACTGTGTTCAGCTCTGGGGCCCACAACACAAGAGGAACCTGGACCTGTTTGAGCAAGTACAGAGGAGGGCCATGAAGATGATTAGAAGCTGGAGGACTTTTGCTATTGAGAGAGTTGGACTTGTTCAGCCTAGAGAAGAGTAGGCTCCAGGGAGACTTTATAACAGTCTTTTAATATTTAAAGAGGATCCATAAGAATTCTGGAGAGGGACTTTTTACAAGGACATGTACTGGTAGAACAAGGGGAAATGGTTTTAAACTGAAAGAGGGTAGATTCAGATTAGATATTAGGAAAAAATTCTTCACTGTAAGGGTGGTGAGACATTGGAACAGTTTGCCCAGAGAAACTGTGGCTGCCCCATCCCTGGCAGTATTCAAGGCCAGGTTGGATGGGGCTTGGAGCAACCTGGTCCAGTAGAAGGTCTCCCTACCCATAGCAGGAAGTTTAGAACTAGATTATACTTCTGGTCCCTTCCAACCTGAACCATTTTATGATGAGCCTATGATCCTCTATGCTACCTATAGACTGGGAGGGCAGTCTGGGAAGACTTTCAAATGAGCATGAATCTGAGTGGGTCTGTCTACAGACACAGAGAGGAAATAGAAGTTCTGTCTTAGCCCTTTCTACTGATATAAACAATTCTCCAAAACAGCAAATACTTAATTCCTTCCACCCCCACAAGCTTTCACTACTGATATGTCTGAGAGTAACATTGAGCAAACAAGTAAGGGTAATGTACATAATTTCCTATTATTGATGGTAGGCTTGAAATGTAGCATAAATAGGCAGACTCATGCACAGAAAAAAAACAAGATGTGGCACATAGTTTTGGTCAACCAAACTTCAGTTTTGTTTTCCTTTTCTCTGTTGCTGAGAAATGCTATTTTGAGAAGCAAAAGTGAGAGCATGTGTTTATGTTTTTTTTTGTTTAGAAAGTCTAACATACTTTAAGAATTTGTCAATGTTTGTCAATTCTATTATAGTTTTACCCCACATGCTGGTGACTGATGGCTGTAGCTGCAGCAGATTGCCAATCATGGTTTCTAAAACTGACACGCTGAGGATACAGAGACAGTGGAAAAGTCAGTATGTCCAATTTGGGGAATATTTCTCTAGTAGTAGGTTTGTTAAACTTTTCACCAGTTTAATGTTTGTATTTGTTCTTCCTCCCCACCCCCACCCCCCTTCTTCTACTGAAGGTCGGTTAATTAAACATTTGTTTAAAGCCATCTTTTGAAATAAAGTGCATCTGCTAGCACACGGCCTGCAGCAAAAGTAAATAAATGTTGTCTCAGATTTCTTCACCATATAACACTGGGAGAAGAATAATCTTAAAATTGTTTGGATGAGATAAGAGTCATTCCACATTTCTACAAACATGAGAACATTTTGCAGGCCAAGCCTGCATAGTGTCCCTGTGATAAGGCCAAAAAAAATGAGGCAGCAAACTGATAGGTCAAGAGATGGATTCTGAGACTCTTCTGCTGCTATATGGATGCTTCCTAGTTTCTCCAGAAGGCAGAGCTTTCAAACATGACATAACAGTACTGACTAATCAGTGTTACTATATGGTTCAGAATTTAAAGAGTGAAGATAATTTAGATAGGAAAAGTAATTTGAAATGTGTAAATATACATATTCATATATATATATATGAGTGCATATAAGTACATATGCAATGGAAAAAAAAGTCTTGGAATTATGGAAAAGATCTATGTAACTTCTCATCAGATAGAAGTTTTCCACATGAACTGGCATCAAAATGAACGTCATCATGAAATAGAATAAAGAAGTAATCCTCTAAGTAAGTTTCTCTTGCAGCTGCATGTGGAGCATCTTATTCATATTAGCATGTATGGACAAGAACAATAGTCAAATTTCTTGGAATCCAAGAATAGTAAAAATCAAAATAAGTAGGTATGTAAAAAAACCCTTTTATATGACAGCTCTGAAGTGATGCACAGTATTAAAGCACCTTTTTAACCCCTTGTATAAAAATGAATCTTCATTGAGAAAAATTCTATTAACAAAAATGCTCAGTTCTGCCTTCTTAATAATTACGTTGTTATAGTAGAAATGTTTCACTTCCTATGTTAAGCTGAAGAATATTATTTCACAAACACTTTATAAATAACTGATAGAAGAAATTAATAATAAATGCTTCTACAAGAACAGGAGCAAGAAGCCTACCCTGCAGCCTTTAGAAAAACTGATGATCACAACTCCTTTGAAAAACATATCAGCAAACATGCAGAAAAGGAAAAAAATAATCTTTCAAATTTCTTTTCAAGAACAGAAATCCACTGCCCATGGATATTACATACAGCTCAGGACATGCTTCATCTGAAAAATATGTTCAGAACCACTGTTTTTTTATTATTCTTGGTTGCATTAAACTGAAATATGTCATACAATCTATTTCAACATAAATATTTAGTTAAAGTTTTAACAATATAAAAAATAGTCAAAAATTATTAGTCATCAAAGCTTCTTTTTCAAATTAATATGCTAAACATGAGAAGATGTATAGGTAAAAATTAGATAGAAAAAATTGTAAATTCTAGTTTTGTTATTTGAAGGTAATGGAGTTAAGCTGTTAGCTAATGACAGCTAACTTTTCAGAAATAAAAGCCTTCTCATGCTGTTGCCATTAATTAAAAGTTGACAAGTTAAAATGGCATGAAGACTTAATAAGGACTTTTTAAGTGTGATGAACCTGGATTGTTGCATTACATAAACAGTTTTAAAAATAAATCAGTATTATGACTACCTTGTCTGCTTATCAGAGTTTAATTAAATCACACGATAGTATGAAGAAGCTGGAGAATTAATTGGCTGACTTATAATATATACTAAATGGTGGACAGAATAGATTGAGAGGTAAAATTTGTTAAAAAAAGCATTCAGGCACATTATTGTCTAAAATCATTCTTACCAAAAACACTATCAAAAGCAAATTTTGATTGTCTTGTCTCCCAGTCAAGCAATTCAGCCACAACAGTTTTAAAAAGCATGTGTGCCACAGCCAGAAATACAGCTAGTAAGAGCTGTATGCCCACAGATAGTTAGAAATTACACCTACGCACATTTATGTATTCATATATATGTCCATTATTTTTATTCACCTCTGCCTATCATGGTACTTTTCTACTCAAAAATAAGTCTCATGACAACCTGTATATCAAATGAAAATAGAAGGAAACTAACTGTGACTTCCCTTTTGCATGTAGTGCAAAAGGACGGATAGTAATCTATATTTATTTTCCCTGAGATTACACTAAAGAAAGCAAAAGAAATAAACAAACAATGGAAAATGTTTTCTTCTGTGCTTGCAAGTGTGAAGATTTGCATGCCTGAATTCTGATGGCCACGTGGTAGTATGTAAAACAGGGCATTTGATCTTCAGCTCCTAAACTTCACTGTGAACTACATTTGATTTTTCTTAGGAAGGAAGATGAGCTTTGTGGGGAAAATATCTTATTGGCAAAAAAATTGCAAAACTATACTGGCAATGCACGAATTAACAGAAAGTTAAGAGCTCTTTCTAAACTGTAGCTGAATTCAGATTGCTCATTATCTTTGTACATGAAAAAGCTAAGTAATAATATGTTCTTTTGTGTAGACATCTGATAAGCTTCCTTTGATGACTTTTTCCAATAAACCAGCATAATCTCCATGAAGAAAGAGAAAGTCACGTGTAAACCTCATTGTACTCTTAAAAAAGGCATACATGTCCGTATCTCCACCCACTGTGTTGCTGGTGAAATTCATGTCTCACTGAAGTGCAGAATTATCTTTCTGTTGACTTCCTTATGTATATGAGGGACATAAAAACTCTGGTCTGGCTTATCATTGTATTTCAACTGTTATTATGATTTTCAATCTTCCTTTGAAATATTTTTGCTATCCTGGTAGAGATTCATCTACCTTCCTGCGTACTTCTCAAGCTTGGTTTTGGAATTATTTTAAAAGTATAACCTTTGAAAAATGTATTGAGATTAAGTATTGTGGCATGTATTTAAGCAATGTTCTTTCAGTACCATAAAGCATTGTTTTTTTTCAGGCTATCAGTCAGAAAGACAGCTAATACTATGAATAATAGGTAGAGTTTTGTGATAATCTATATGTTTTTTTAAAATCCTGTAATTCTAAGACATTGTTTTTTGCAGAGAAGGTGAAAGACAAATTAACTTGGTAGCATTATAAAAGTTCTGAATGTTTGTCTGGTCTAGTAAGTCCCACTGACTATTACCCACTCCTAGTTGTCCATGTGGGTGCTAGTGATACAGAGGGCAGTAGCTCAGAGAACATAAAGAAGAAATACAGAGCCCTGGGAGAGCTGGTTAGGGTCTCTGGAGCTCAGATTGTCTTTTTGTCAATTCTGCAGGATAAAGGAAAGGACCTTAAAAAGGCTAGGTGGATTTGCTTGGTTAATAAACAGTTAGAAGTGTGGTGCCATAGTCAGAGGTTTGGGTGTTTAGAGCATGGGACTCCATTTGGGAGGCCAGGTCTACTGGAGGCTGGTGGAGCTGGTCTATAAAAGGGGAAGAGCAGTTTTGGTAGGAGGCTTGCCACGCTGGTCAAGAAAGCTTTAAACTAGATGTATTGGGGGAGGGGGGCATCATTCCATCCCAGCACTCCCAGTAAATTGCCAGCACCTGTAATAGATGTTGAAAGCAATGTAGTGATATTTCAACCACTCCAGCCAATGAGCTGGCTTCATTTGGATCTCAGCTCAGGTGCCTTTATACAAACAAGAGGAATTAGAGATGTGCGCACATCCCACCATGCAGAAACGTGGTGGGATGGCTCCTATGACTGTAGTGTTGGAATAGAAGGCTACAGGCTCTTCAGAAAAAACAGGCCAGCCAAGCAGGGAGGGGGAGTTGCTATTTGTGTTAGGGATAGGCTGGAGAGTATGGAACAGGAGGGACAGTATGGGGACAGGTGAGCAATCAATAGAGGGCTTGTGGGTCACGGTTAAAGGGAGAACAGCTATGGGACACATTACTGTGGGGTATGTTACTGACCACCACATCAAGAGGACCCTCTAGAAGAAGTGCTCAATAGACAGATAGGAACAGCCTCATGCTCTCATGCCCTTGTCCTCATGAGGAACTTCAGCCACCCTAATATCTGTTGGAGGGACAGTATGGACAGGCACAAGCTATCCAGAAGGTTCTTCAATTGTGTGGAAGACAACTTTCTTCTGCAAGTAATAAAGTAGCTGACAAGGAGAGGTGCCGTGCTTGATCTCATTGTCACCAGCAAGGAAGGGCTCGTTGGAATGTGACACACCAGGGCAGCCTTGGTTGCAACGATCATGAGATGGTCAAATTTGAGACCCTCAAGACAGTAAGAAGAGCATACAGCAAACTCAGTGCTCTGGATTTCAACAGCGCAGACTATGGTCTCTTCAGGAACCTGCTTTGTCAGGTTCCATGGGATATAGCCCTAGAGGGCAGGTGAGCCCAAAACTGTTGGTTGATATTGAAGGATCACCTGTTACAAGCTCCCATCTAGTTGCATTCCAACTAGAAGGAAGTGCAACAGGAGGGCCAGGAGACCTCTTTGGATGGATAAGGAGCTTCTGAGGAAAACTGGAAGGAAAAAAGGAAGCTTATAAAAAGTGAAAACAAGGACAAAGGGGCTGGGAAGAATACAGAGATGTTGTCCAGGAAGCTAGGGACCAGGTGAGGAAAGCTAAGGCCCAGTTAGAATTAAGCTTGGCTAAGGATGTTAAGGATAACAGGAAGGGATTCTATACGAACACTGCAAATAAAAAACAGACTAGGGACAACATTGGAAGCTATCAGGAGAACTGGATACTAGATGATCCTAAGGTCCTTTCAAAAATTAACTATTCTATGATTCTATGACACCCTGGTTTTGGAGAAGGCTGGGATTCTTAATAACTTCTTTGCCTCAGTCTTCATTGGCAAAGGCTCTGACTACAGCATCCAAGTCTTGGAAGGCAGACGCAGGGACTGTGAGAATGAAGACCGTGGGCCCACTGTAGGAGAGGATCTGGTTTGAGACCATCTCAAGAACCTGAACGTACACAAGTCCATGGGACCTGATGAAATCCACCCTCGAGTCCTGAAGGAGCTGGCAAGTGAAGTCACTAAGCCACTGGCTATCATATTTGAAAAATCACTGCAGTCAGACGAAGTTCCGGATAACTGGAAAAGGGGAAATATAACCCCCATTTTCAAGAAGGGGAAAATTGATGACCCAGAGAATTACAGACCACTCAGTCTCCCCTCTGTGCCTAGCAAAATCTTAGAGCAGATTCCCCTGAAAGGCAGCTAAGGCACATGAAAAACAACGAGGTGCTTGGTGACAGCCAGAATGGCTTCACTAGGGGGAAATCCTGCCTGACCAGTTTGGTAGCCTTTTGTGATGGGGCTACGGAACTGATGGACAGGGGTAGAGCAGTTGACGTCATCTAACCAGACTTGTGCAAAGCATTCAACACTGTCCCACACGACATCCTTGTCTCTAAATTGGAGAGGCATCAACTTGATAGGTGGGGCACTCAGTGGATAAAGAACTGGCTGGATGGCCGCACACAAAGAATTGTGGTCAATGGCTCAGTGTCCAACTGGAGGCCAGTGATGAGTGGTGTCCCTCAAGGATCAGTGTTGGGACCAGTCTTGCTCAACATCTTTGTCGCTGACATGGACAGTGGGATTGAGTGCGCCCTCAGCAAGTGTGCCTGTGACACCAAGCTGTGTGGTTTGGTGGATACACCAGAGGGAAGGAATGCCATCCAGAGGGACCTTGACACGCTTGTGAGGTGGGCTGATGCCAACCTCATGAAGTTTAACCATGCCAAGTGCAAGGTCCTACAGCTGGGTGGGAGCAATCCCGGGCAAAACTACAGGTTGGGCAAAGAGGAGATTGAGAGCAGCCCTGCAGAGAAGGACTTGGGGGTGGTGGTCTATGAGAAAATGAACATGAGCCGGCTTCAGTGTTTGCTCACAGCCCAGAAAGCCAACCGTATCCTGGGCTGCGTCAAAAGGAGTGTGACCAGCAGGTCAAAGGAGGTGATCCTGTCCTTCTACTCTGCTCTCATGAGTATTGTGTGCAGTTCTGGTGTCCTCAACATAAAAAGGACATGGAACTGTTGGAACAAGTCCCGAGGAGGGCCATAAAGATGATCAGGGAACTGGAGCATCAACCATACAAAGACAGGCTGAGAAAGCTGGGACTGTTCAGCCTGGAGAAGAGAAGGCTGCGTGGAGACCTCTTAGCAGCCTTCCAGTATCTGAGGGGGCCTTTAGGGATGCTGGGGAGGGACTCTTCATTAGAGACTCTAGTGATAGGACAGGGAGTAATGGGTTAAAACTTAAACAGGGGAAGTTTAGATTGGATATGAGGAAGAAATTCTTTCCTGTGAGAGTGGTGAGGCACTGGAGTGGGTTGCCCAAGGAAGTTGTGATTGCTCCATCCCAGGTGGTGTTCAAAGCCAGGTTGGACAGAGCCTTCGGTGTCATGGTTTAGTGTGAGGTGTCCCTACTTATGGCAGGGCAGTTCGAACTTCATTATCTTAAGGTCCTTTCTAAACCTAACTCTTCTATGGTTCTAAGATTCTAATTCTTTCCCACAATATCCACACTAAGACCTTCACTTCAGAGAGGCAACAGCACTAGACAGAAATTGGTGAGGTGTGTCTGTCCATAGCAGGGGGGTTGGAATTAGATGCTCTTAAGGTCCTTTCCAGACCCAAATCATTCTGTAATTCGGTGACAATTAGAGCTGTTTGAACAATATCTGTTAAATTATTTACTCAACAAATTTATATTTTTTCCCCTGGTGTAATGCTTGAAAAAACTGTATTTTAATTTCTAGCCAGGTTCACAAAACACATTTCCTCAGTATCAAATACCCCTAGGTGTATTTAAATTGTTTGGAGCAGTCAATATAAACATGTGCTGCACTGCAAGATTAAAGGTGATTAAAGATTCTGAAATATGTAAATAAAATCTTAAGGTTTTATTAAAGAACATTTCATTTGACTCAAAGAGAGATCGCAATAGGCAATGGGGTGAAAATATGTTTTCAGTTATGTTCACACTGCATTTATCAGCTCCCTTTTTAAAAAGAAGGGATCTCAACCTCAGCAGCTTTTGACTTTAGTGAAGCTATTATCATTTATCCAATCTGAAGTCTCACCCTCCAAATTTTCTTTGATTATGTGGTTCTTTTGGACATGGAAGTCAGCACTATTTAACAAAGGAATAAAATTTTGAGTTGAATGTAGATCCAATAGAGAATATTAAGGTTCTTTCCTTAAGAAAAGATATGTCTTAGAGAAATCTGTCCTTAAGAAACTTCTTCCCAAAGAAAGAGAATAATGAAAATAGTTGAAGAGTCTTTTCTGGAAAATGGATGCAAGATCTTTATAAACAACATACAAAAAGAACACAAAAACAAGTAAACGTTACAAAATTTTTATGAAAGCATTAAATGTAAAAAAAATGGGATGTGACAGGAGACTCAAAATATGCAAAGGAAAGAAAACAAGAAACATCTTCTTTATGTCTTCAAATATCCAGACATGGCAAATAAAAGTAATGACTGGATTGATGCAAACACAGTATAAAATTGAGAAGACATGAAAACCTGCATAATAGAACTGATTATACACATGCAATCAATTTTCAGTACCTCAGTATGGAAGCTTTCAGCAAATGGACAGTCTTTCATAAGAATAATAAAGTAAGAGTTCTTCGTAACTTGCATTTTGGCATATTCTTAAGTCAAAACCAATTTGTCTGACTTCAGGCTTTTTGTAGTAAATGGAAACAAGCTACACAGTATATAAAGTCAAAGAACTTCTGAAGTCTATACAAACGAGATCTACCTGAATATATAAAAGTAAGACTGAAAGACTATGTAATGATTTCCAGAAGACTAAGCTAGAGATCTCATAAACTGACTTCTCCAATTAACACTGGGAAGTAATGAACAAGATTTTGATCAACAAGGCAAATAATAATGAAAAAACTGTAATAATTTGTGTTTACCTCTACACTAAAATTTTGAAATTAGTATCTTATGTACAATTAGTAGCAGAAACTGTACATATACAGGTTTCTATACATGCATGGGTACTGATGAATTTCTTTTGTTTATGTTCTACCTGAAGATTCAAAATACATACAATGACATGAATCAAAAGTTATTTCCCTCTAGGTAACATCAAGAAAATAGTTCCGATATATGTATGGCTAATTTCTATTTCTAAATGAAAAGATGACAGTAGAATACTATTCTAGAAATGTAGGTCAGATGTGATTGTACATTTGATGTCTCATGGAAGGTGAAAAATATGGTAAGTATATATATTTTAACTCCACAGTATAGTATCTTGGGGGCAACATTATATCTTTTGGTACACTGCAACCTTCTTCTCAAAAGGATAGCCTCCAGAACTCAAGGATTAACAAATAATAAAAGGTATTTGGTTGCTACAAGAATCCATTTGCTGGCACACAAACATAATTACTAAAAGCATTGCATAATACACTCTTATATTTTGGGATTTCATATTAGATCAGAACAGCAAGTTTAGATGGAAGGGTTTTTTTCAGTAAGTGCAATGGATAGTTTATATTCACATCACTAGACAGCAGCAAGAAACTTCTCAATGTATTAAAGTGAGATTTAAAAAAAATAATTTGAATGAGTTGGTTTGGAGTTTTTAGGGTTTTTGTTTTGTTGGTTGGGTTTTTTTCTGCTTAGTGTTACTAGTAGCAGACTTCAATTTTCAGTTTGTAACTACATATGAAGAATACTTCTTTTTATAAAATTAATGCAATTAGTATATTTTTTAATAGTTAATAGTAATCCCATCTCAAAACTATTTTTATATTTTGTGAACCTGTTTGCATTCCTTTGTTGGAACCAAATTTGTATTTTTGCTGAAGCACAAGTCACATTAACTTACAACTAAAAGGAACCCCTCAGTTCAAAGGCCTTCAAGATCCCTTAATTTAAATATTTCTCTTCCTCATTGTGTCTCAGAATCTTATCTCTCATTATAAATTGCACTGTAGTTTTATAAAATCCTTGAGTGAAGATGTTAGTTATGGTGCTTGGAAGACACCAATTAAAAAAATACTGAAAAATGAAACGCATAAAGGAAAATTAGATAAAATCTGTAACAGAGCTTTATTACTGTGCATAAACTCTCCTATCTCCAGTATGCAGACTTGTTAAAATTACGTGGTATAAATTAGTATCAGGACAGACAATTAAGCTGGAAAATAAAGTAGAGTTGCATCATGAAAGAAAAAAAAAGCTAAGAAATTTAAATTCACAATGACACTTGATCATTCCATTCTTATGCAAAGCATAGTATGGGCTATCTTTACCTAAATAACAGTCAGATCTATGCACCTTTTGATTCCTCTGTTGACAAACTGTCCCAGAATTATGGTACCTGCAGTTAATCTAAATTCTACAGCAGAGCTGTAGTTATTTTTATTTGTATTAGGCATAACTGCTTGCTACTAGAAGTTACTTTTTAAGCATATTATTTACCAAAGAAATAAATATGTCTGTTTCAAAACCACTCACAACTACATAATCACAGAAGGAAAACTGAAGGGATCATTAGGGATGTAATCATGTCAAAGCTGGCAGCAGGATAAATGTTATAAATAGTGAAAGATCATTTAGATAAATCCATATTCAAGCATGCAAGGGATTCTTTTGGAAAAAAAAAAAAAAAAA